>JBBJLS010000039.1:14486179-14503568 GCA_037577275.1 Bryconaethiops microstoma
CTCTCTCTCTCTCTCTCTCTCTCTCTCTCTCTCTCTCTATATATATATATATATATATATATATATATATACACACACACACACACACATGAATAACCTGCCTGGAAATCTACAGCAACATAAAGCATAAGGAAAGTTGTTTACACAACAATGCTGAATCTCAGAAAACGTTTTTGGATGCAGCATCAGCATGTAAGAAAAATGACAGGAATTGATAATCCATAATAATTTGATGCATGTTAGTTATGTTTAGGTGATTTGGTGCATACCTAAATTCAAGGATTTAAAAAAAATGTGTACACACACTACATGGGGCAGGTATCCATCACTTTGCAAGAATTTGGGCTGGAATCTTTCAGCTGCAAAAACATACCTTCCCCATGACTTCAAGGCGTCCACGAGCCAAGCATATTTCCTGCATACCTTTTTGGCGATTAGGGGGATCACTGAACAGCGTGCAGACAAAAACATGCCAACCAATGTTGAAAGAAAGCCATGCTAATTCCCTGAGATGAAGTTCTACAACTCCATGGGAGATGGTACTTATTAGATTGTAATTCAAGATGCTGAGAGCCTGGTTAAGGCTAAAATTAAGGAGCTGCGCAACTGAGCATTGTTAAGCAGTGAACTCACAAACTGGCTAGTTTTATCACAGAAAATATTGGGTTGTGTTGATGGAATTTCAGATGCAGGGTTGAAATGCATTCATTTAATCTCCACAAAGAAGAAACCAGAGAAAGGTTTTACACCAGGGTGTTCCTCTTGCTCACGGTGGTCCAGGACGTGATCTTGTATTACCCTGTGCTGGATTTGAGCAAGCACGCCGTGAATGAAACAGGCCAAACCCAAAATATTTTTCAACATTCTGGCAGAGGATTTATTCCTTCCAGGACTGTTGGTATCTTGTCTGTGGTAGGACCACCAAGACTTTCCATTCTGGAGAGGCTTTTTGTCACACAGACCATGGTTTGTATTAATCTTCAGTAAGGCCCATGTTATGCGGTTTTGATTATGGGCATTCTGTTCAATTCTCTGTGACCTGGTAGCTTACAGCAACGGCAAAACAATCCGGATATAATGGCATGTTAAATATAGTCCTTAAGCTTTTGGTTTAAAAACAACATTTGGAAGGAAACAAAGAGGAAATGCCCATCTTGCTCCAGGCACTGAGGCAGACATTCAGTCTGTTTGTACAGACTATTCTTAAACCCCTGTCTTAGAAAATTTAAAGAGGAGAAACTATGCATGGCAAGCTATGCACCTTTATCTGCACTGTAGAGTCACAGACTAATATAGAAATCAGAATTTATTTCAACATGTGTTACAATATTCACAAGTAAAATTGGCACTTCACACAAAAAAATTAGCCCATACATATGTCAAATATATTCAAAGCTGTACATGTTCACTATATAAAAATGATTGAAAAATAACCTCATTTGTCTTGAAAGAGATCCCCAAGCACAGACTGTACAGAAGTAAACCAAATAGCAGTCTTTTCTTGTAGAAAGAGCTTCTCAAAAAGCATCCCTCCTTGTGAGCCAGCTGCCAGTCAGTCCAAGGTTCCTGGAAATCAAATAAATGCGAAAAAAATGCTAAAAGAGTCCAACAAATTCTTCTAAATGTCACAGATCAAAGTCACAAGCCGGTGTTCAAAACATCACTTCATCAGATTTCACCAAAATTCTTCTCCTTCCTGATGAGGAGTAAACCATTCTTGGGTTCTGCCTTGTGCATTTGTTATATGGTTTTGATTATGGGCACCTACAGCCATTCATTTTCATTACTCAAGAATTTGTAGTTTTGGCAAGCCAGTCAGGAGTGGACATTACCAAACTGCACTGAAACACAAAAACAGCTTCAACACTCTTGCCAGCTCTGATATCCAGCTATGGAAAGAGAGTTAATTAGGGATTCTCCAATTATTCTTGAAAATTACGGCCATGGCAATGTGGTGGATGAGCCCAATCTTGGTCTCAACCATGAATTAATTACTTTTACACGGTTTTGTCTCAGGTTAATGGGAGCTCGCTCTGTTCTCAAAACCAGCCAAGTGCCAGGCCTCGTTGCCTATAGTTACTGGTAACTGTACTTTTGAGTATGTTGTAATGGCACAATCTTATAGTCACAACACAACACAGTGTTAACAATGTGAAATTATTTCTCTGCATTTAACCCATTCACCAAGTGAAGCAGTGAGCTGTGTGTGGGGGCGGTAGCTTACTCAAGGGTACCGCAGTGGTATTAGCAGTCCTGGACTCACAACATTGAGCTATTAAAAGTGATTATTTCACAATAAGAGTTGTCATTTCTTTGAGCACCAGTTGCTTAGTAACAATGTGCATTATGTTGCAGATGACTGTTGTTAATTTTCTATTTTATATAAACAGGACATTTATTTTTAAAAAATTATCCTCCAGTCCTTTTGAACGGATTCTTATAAAAGTGTCTAAACCTCAGGCCTGCAACAAACTGCCACAAATTCTCAAATCCTTGTCAAAATCTCTATGCCCATTCACACTCTAGTTATAAGCAGTGGTTTTGCACTGACTCCTTTTTGAATGAGGTGCAAGGACATGACAAAGAAAACAGAACTTAGTTCATTAACAAAGCTCAGTTTTAAAAGAACAGGAATGAAAAAGGCTAATTATAAGGGGAATGATGGAAAATAGCCATGCAAAAATAAATTATGATCATTTCTGGCATATAAAATCACCCAAATTATACACGATCAATCATTACATTAAAAACACCTGCCAAATATTGCGTAGGTCCCCCTCATGCTGCCAAAACAACTCTGATCAGTCGAGGCACACCCTCAGCTAAGAGAAACGTCCAATGATGTAAAGGAAAACATGAATCATCAGACCAGGCCACCTTCTTTCATTACTCCAAGGTCCAGTCCTGATGCTCATGTGTCCATTTTATGCACTTTCAGAGGTGGACAGAGTCCAACATAGGCAGGCTGTGGCCCCATACACAAGCTGTGATATACTGTTTTGTTCTGAAACCTTTCTATCATAACCAGCATTATTTATTTTCAGCAATTTGTGCTACAGTGGCTCTTCTGTGGGATCAGACCAGATAGGCTAGGCTTTGCTCCCTATGCTCATCAGTCATCATGTCGCCAGTTAAACCCTTTGTCGTTCCTGAAAACCACTTTTGGTGGGTACTCAATACTGCATAATGGGAACAAGACCTGCTGTTATGGAGAGACACTGATCCAGTCTACTTACCATAATTTGCCCATCTTTAAAGTCACTCAGAACCTTTCACGTTCCCATTTTTCCTGCTTCCATCATTTTCAAAAACGGACTATTCATTTGATGGCTGATATATCCACCCCGTTACAGATGTCACTTTGACAAATTAATCTAAGATATTTGTCTCACCTATCAGTCAGTGTAGTTGGAACATTTCTCACAGCAGCTGTAGACTTCAAATTTAACGATTGTGAGTCATTAATGTCAAGTTTTTGTTCTCTAGCTGTGTTCTCTTCTTATGGACGATTTAGGTTAAAGTTAGAGTGATGCACCTGCTCCATACTTCAAACATACTTGATACCTAACTAGACAACCAAGAAGGTGCTTAATGTTGGTGATGAGGGAAAGTGACCTCCTTCTATCCTGTATAAGCAGGATGCATTTCAGCATGTCTTCTGATGATTCATATGTTCATATGTTTAAAAGACAACATTTTTGTCTTTAAAGTTACAGCAGACGCTCTCCTGATTTGACTGGCAAACAGTGATCGTACAAAAAAAAAACAAACAAAAAAACCATTAAGTCACTCATAAGAGGAAAGAGGCCAAAAGGCTTTGTGCCAGTGGCCTTTAGACATGAGCTAAATCTTTCTTCTTTACACACTGGCAGTATTGCTTTCTTATTATTTGCTCCAGGAAATAAAAGTCTTACAGACTAATGCCATTACCGACAGGTCTCAAAATAACTGTATCTTGCTGATTGTGTCACACATCTCCCAGTGTTAGTACAGTGTTAGTACAGTGTTAGTACAGTGTTAGTACAGTGTTAGTACAGTGTTAGTACAGTGTTAGTACAGTGTCCAAGTAAATTATTTAGTTGGATCTGACTCCATCTTTGATTCCGGAATCAAGCAGAGATAATAAAGGCATGATAATAAACCATCAGTAAGAATTATCCTGTACTTATTCTGTCACAATTGAAAGTTAGTACAATCAGCTTTACATGGAGACATGACATCTTTAGTACCTGCAAGAATAACACACATCTCCGTCAGAAGGAGGGTCAGAAAAATTCTTCATGCAAGTACCCAAATAGGCATGGTTGTCTTGTACCACCAGGAAGCTTTTGCTAGATCAACACTGATGGCACCAGTAGTTTGATGTGTCTGTGGAAGAACTGATTCATTTGTATAAACATAAATAAGGCACAGCACTGCCTCTTCATTCCAACAGAACCTGCACACATCTCCCTGACATGTTAAGTTGTGGTGCTACTGGAATAACACAATGTTCTGTTTACAGATGCTGTGATGTGTGCTTATTTGCGTTCTTGAGCACTGACGGCCCGATGTTTGAAGCTTTCTAAACTAGATTAAGTAAAGAAAGTACAGTTTATTTATAAAGTGCTTTTTGCAGAAAAACATCATAAACCTCTAAACAATAAAATTCCATAAAAGTTGTAAAATGCATGATATAAAATAAAACAAAGATATACTAATAAAAGCTACTCAAAGGCATGTCTACAAGTGTGAATCTTTAGTTGGGCCTTAAACTGTGCTGGTGGCATTCTGGGAGCAACAGATTTTAAATGAACGCTCCTCAGGAGTCTTCAGCCTGGTAAAAGGCATAGAAAGAAGGGCTAGTTGGGTGGATCGCAGGGCATGACTGGTGGTGTAAAACTACAGTAGGTCCACAATTCATTGAAGAGCCTGACTAAGTAGGGCTCTATAAGTAAGAAAGAGGATTTCATATTATACCCTAAATTCCAAGCAAATCAGACAAATTCTGGCCATGTGTTAGGTTTGAATGTGGTACTCAAGCCTAAATGTGTGCTTTATGGGCCATATGTGTGGTAAAATGTGGCACAGAGACAGCAGCTGTGCAGCAGGTTAAATATTCTACTCACTTTATTAAAAGTTCTCACATTTATCCTTCGGCTTTTAAAACTAGGCATCAATTTGTATTGGGGTCTCAGAAGACACTGTCTAAAGTGGCTTTCTTAAAAAGTGGCAGCAGACACAGCAGTAAGATAAATGTATGAGTCTGAATATGAGGCCCAATGAGTATCAGACAGAAAATGCTGTAATGTGGCCACAACATGCACAAGCGATCCATTTCACAGAGTTCACAAACTATTTTTTCAGGCAAGGAAAGACAACATCCATGTATATTTCAGTCCTAATAACTTGCATGATAACCTGTAGTCTTAGTAGATCAAGAATTAAACTCAGGCGCACTATAAGGTGCATCAAGACACATTTTGCACTGTGCTTATGCTTACACACATATCCGACCCTGAGTATATTAACTCAAAGAAACACAAGGTGTTTGTATAGCAGAACAGTGCGGTTGTAATGCACTGGCTGAGAGCCATCATTAACATTCTTTTGTTGAGGATGATTCTGGCCTAAAGATTATCCCAAAGAAAATTTACCTACCTTCAAGAAATGCAAACTCATCAATTGCCTCAATTGCGTTGTCTGTGAAAAGATGATGTACAATTGTTAAAAAAAAATAATAATAATAATAAAAAAAACAAGTATGTCACTGCCCTTACAATAATTCAACTCACCTAGATCTTTCCTTTGTAATGTTTTCCTTTTTCCTTGTTGTGCATAAACAAGGGCATCCTTGGCTATCATTTCCACAAATAGCTCCTTTAAGGACAAAGGCAAACTATTACTCTCTTTAAATTAGGAAGAGTTAAAGGAATATCATGACAAATTCCAGTATTGACAGTCCTCATGCAGAACATGTGACACCTTTCTGACACACAAATAAGCTAGAACAAACTGTGCACCAGCATAATGATACTATAAACAATAAAACACAAACAGCACGTATACACCTGCAAAACTAAATGTGAGGTATGTGCATTGCACTTCTAATTATAACATTAACACTTTACAGTACAGTGTCCCTAAATCTACACATCCACTCAGCCTTTAGGTTTGGTTTCCAAATCCATTTAGAGTCTCTAGAGTGTGTTACTGTTGCAGCTAAACCACTAAGCCTCATGTACACTATATTGACAAAAGTATTGGAACGCCTGACCATTACTCCAACAAGGACATTAATGACATTGCATTCAAGTACAAAGATGTTGTTGGTCCCTTCTTTGGAGGTAAAGTAACTTCCACTCTTCTTGGAAGAGTTTCCACAAGATTTTCGGAGTGTTTCTGTGAGAATTTGTGCGCAATCATTTCGTAGAACATTTATGAGGTCAGGCACTGATGTTGAACGAGAAGGCCTGGCTCGCAATCTCTGTTCCAGTTCAGACCAAAGGTGTTAAGATGAGGTTGGGGTCAGGGCCAGTCAAGTTCTTCCACACCAAACTCATCCAACCATGTCTTCATGCTGGAATAGAAAAGGGCCTTCCCCAAACTGTGTCCACAAAGTTGGAAGCATGGCATTGTCCACAATGTCTTGATATGCTGAAGCACGAAGATTGCCCAAACCCTGGAAAACAGGTGTGTCCAAATACTTTTGTCCATATAGTGTACTTGACGTCTCTTCTCCAAGGAAGCATTAGCCACATTAGCTAAGGTTAGCTTGGGGAAAACAGAATTACATGAAGATGTTTCGCTTACCGTGGCCTTGGCTATGATGAATACAGACTCCTGGCTCGCCAGGCTTACATCAGGGTCAGCCTTCATCAGAGCTTTGATGCGGGACAAGGGGAGTTTGGCGAGCCGCGTGTGTGCCCCCGTGGGGCTGCTGTTCTGAGCTCCGGTCTCCTCTCCTTCTCCTCGGGGCTCCTCTTCAGCTCCGCCGTGGTCCGGTTCTCCTTCTGCAGGGGGAGCACTCACCGCTACAGTTGCTGCCATCGTCCCGCAGGTGTCCAATATTCACTAAACCAGTCCAACTATGCGGTTAAAACCGTGAAAATAGACGACCACGCGCTGCTTTCTCCCGCCAAATCGGACTGTAAACACTGGGTAGGGGCGGGGCCGAGGAGAATACGTCATGACGTGCGTAGTGTTATGAGTATCTATTAAAAAAACCGTTTTCTTGAATATGAAGCATTCATAAATATATTGTATACATTTAATTGACAAATATAAGAAACGTTAACCCACCCCTTTTCTTAAATACTAATAATATAAAATGTATAAATGTAAGTATTTATAAATATGATGTATAAATACAAGTGGCTCTGGCCTAGCGGTTAGGGAGTTGCCCCTGCGCTCAGAAGGCCTTGGGATCGAATCCCAGGACTGTTAGTGGTACAACTGAGGTACCCCTGAGCAAGATACCGTTTTCCTCTGACCGATGTTAAAAGATCTCATCTCTATGTTTTCCTGAAATATTGTATTCCATCTATTACCCTCTGTCACAGCTTTAGTTTGATGGGGTTGGATGTGTGAATGTTATTTAGTAGAAATGTAATTAATGAGGTGAAAAAAAAAAGTTTTTGGTTACAGCAACAATGCAAATTAGCAAATTAGCTTGTCCATTTATCATAATTCTTATTATCCTACATTTTATCCTACAGTTTGGTAACCACACTGAGCTTATTTGGTATAAAAATGTCATTTGATTAAATTAGGTATATGATAAAACATAAAATAAACATATTACTGACGGCCTCCAGGGGAAAAAAATGTTAAAAATATTGAATTAACACTCTCTGATTCAGTTTGAAATGGCTTATACAGCACAGCGTTGTTTTCTGTATAGCACCTATTAAACAGTAGCAGTTTATTTAACGCAAAACAAGAGATTTGCCGTAGGCTATATGTAGCGCAGATGCCAATGAGGTAGACCAGTCAGGTGTTTTGTTCAAAAGGCAAACCTTTGTGTTAATCTGAGCCTAACCAAATAGAACTGAAAATGATTTCTTTGTCAGTGTACTTGTTCACAGAGTTTGACATTGAGCTATCCACTAATATGTGAATGTGAACATAAATGGAATTATTGATTTGGGGAAACTATGAAAAGAAGATCTTATAAATCCATGACAAACAAATATTATTTTACAGTATGAGTCGAACTCAGTGGCCCTCAGCTTCACAGCTCAGGTGCTGCAGCACATGGATAAAGTGTGTCTGCAGTGTTTCCACAGGCACGCGACGGTTCAGATAATAATACGTTCTCCTAATTGGATTGAACACCAGTGATCTTCAGAGGCTTTAGAGACAAAGCGCTGCCGATCTCAGTGTAGTCGACTCTCTTGCACAGGTAAAAGCATGAAGGATCCTCAGCTATCAGGTAACTGTCCATCTCTTACACTTTCTACACACCTGAGAAGAATATAAATGTAATGTTGAGGGTGTACTTAACAGTTTATTTCTCAGTGGTTGTTGTCTTAGTTGTGTCATTTTGTCTTTATGTAGAAATCAGTAGTAGATTGTCTGAGCATCAATGTCTGCCACATTTGATCCTAAAATGCTGTACTCGTACTGGTGTATTTTATTAGTAACTTTTATAGGCCAGGTCTGTTCACTTTACAATATTTTTAAGCACGTATTTTAATTACTCAGGTTAGAAATAGGTTAGAAATAGAAGTAATTGCCAGTGCCTCCTGTCAGACGCAAAAGAAACAAAACACATGGCTGAGAAAATGGAACAAACTATTTGTAATGTGTCCACCTGTCTTAATTAATGCACCTTTTGTAACTATAATAAAAAAAATGGCCTACAGCACAACGCCTACAACAGAATGTGCATGTTCTGTATATTTAACTTACTCTACTGACTGAAATGAAAAAGAGTTAAAAGGTTAAAGTTGATTTTGTTAAACGGTACTGAAAAATGCGCTGAAACTAGTGCAGTGGATTTCCTGTGATCTATAATTAGAAATACAGCCAGGGTGCAGCCTGTGATTCTAAAACAGGACTGTAATCCCAAACTGCTACGACATCGTTTCCCATTTGGAGAAGCAGCCTTGTCCACAGATCTAAAAGATAAACTGGGATTAGACTGGAAGCAATGGAACATCATGAACTATAAAAGTATTGTCGAATCCATTAAAGTGCAGCTTTAAGTACTAGTGCTTGCATTAGCATGTAATATTCCGTAATCTCATCTAGTTTTGTTATGAAAACTATTCCGCGTTATTGAAATTAATACATCCAATATTAATGTATCTACTAATGCAAACTGTAATGTAATTAATGTATTAATTACATTAATTTAATAAATAATGCAATAAATAATGTAAGTAGTCTTTAATGTGTCTAATAATGCATGCACTTTTACTTAAATCCTTGCTCTATACCTAAAACACTTTTCATTAGTTGTAGTACAGAAATAGCAGTTGTAACTGTTTGCAATCATATTGAAAACACTGAGATCCTTAAGTGCTCAGTTTTTAATACAAGATCCCTTTACATGATCCATCCCCTGTGTGGGATCATTACTAGTGATGAGGAAATGTCTGAGGGATCTGGGTTTAAGGTTAGAAGTGAAGTACACGGTGTCTGTACTGGGTTATCCTGACCTCAGAGGAAAATCCTACAGACAGATGGCTACTCCTTCGGCGCTGTCATGATTATCCATTTTGACCCAGGCTGTCGCTAATGGAAGGTCAGTCAGTCAGTGGAGGTGTAGCTTAGCTGAGATGGAACAAGAACAGGAGATGCTCACCTATTTAGGTGTCCTTTACAGTGTTGTTTAGGTCAAATTCCTAAATGATTACATAAAACGTTTACATTTATTGCACTTGAAACATATCATATTTTTACATGAATTCAAAATTTGGGAATAAAACAGATTAGAACAGAATTGAACAGAATCATCAAATACAGCATAACACAGAATAGAGTAGTACATAATAGAATTGGATAGAATAGAATAGAAAGCAAGCCATTTATTTTCTCTTTAACATAGTGGGAATAACCCAATGTGAGAAAACAGTCGAACTGTATTTAAAGAAGCCTCTTTCCCTCTCAGTGCTAAAGAAAGACCACTAATTGAATTAGGCCTCCGAAAGGGTGGACACTGCTTGCGGAAGTCTGCTGTTCTTGTGACCTCAAACACCTGGCACTGATGCAGGATCCTTAGTGTGTGGAAAGACTGATAGAGGCTAATCCCATCATAGCTGTTCCATTTGAAACTCCAGTAATAAGTCATCTAAAGTTAAAGGCCATATAATGAACCCTGTTGCATTACATATACATGAATGGCTAGAGGGTAGATTTACCAAGACGTATATTTAAAGTGTTTCCACCTGCACACATATGACTGGCATGTTCAGGATTACTTGACTTAGTGACAGGCAGCGTTAAGCTTGGTTGTCCTCATGCATCAGCACAGCTAATACTGTCTGAGCACATTCATTCACATTTGTCTTCTCTGATGTTCTCAATCACTGACCACTGTATGACTAGTCTGACCCATAAATAATAGTGTTGGTTTTGCCCTTGCTGTAATTTCCCCATATGCTATAATGTAAAGGTGTAACAGAGTAATACAGGAGTTATTTGACCTAATCTGTATATACTGCATCTATAGTATAGGATTACCATTGACAAAAGTGCCTTTGGAAACCCAATGGCTCTAAATACACTTATAATACACCATATGGACAAAAGTATTGGGATGGCTGACCATTACATCAACAGGGACTTTAATGGCATTGTATTAAAATACATAGACTTGGAGTTGGTCCCCCCTTTGCACGGCTTCCACTCTTCTTGGAAGGCTTTCCACAAGATTTTGCTGGGCTGTGCAGGCCAGTCAAGTTCTTCCACACTGAACTCATACAACCATGTCTTCATGGAGCTTGCTTTGTGCACTGAGGCACAGTCATGCTGGAATAGAAAAGGGGCTTGCTCAAAATGTGTCCCCAAAGTTGGAAGCATGGTGTTGTCCAAAATGTCTTGGTATACTGAAGCATTAGGATTGCCCTTCACTGGAAGAAAGGGGCTTTGCCCAAACCCTGGGAAACAGGTGTGTCCCAATACTTTTGTCCATATAGTGTAGAAGCCAATGTGCAGGTGCTTTAGCAACTGTGCTTCAAAACAATGGGTTTTTCACATAAAAGGAAATGCACTGAAATGCCTGAGCCTCTCTTACAGATGTGGCAGATAGAGATTAGAGTGAAACATGCAGACTCTCATTGACTGTTACTGACATTATTCTCCTCCTTGCTCAGGTACCAAATTTCACAAGGTCTGGCCAAAACGGCACGTGGATAAAAAAACAAACAATGAAACAGTCGTCAAATCCACTGGACCTGTACTGCCGGCATCCAGAGCACCAGCTTTAACAGCAGAGCAAAGAATGAAGCAGACGCCATTTGAGAGGGCCGTCTATGACATGTCCCACAATGAACGAGTTGTCAGTGAAATAATTTTGGGCAAAAGGGTTGCCTTCTATGAGCTCCGGGGAGAAATAGGCACCGGTAATTTCTCACAAGTCAAACTTGGCGTTCATGCCTTAACAAAAGGTGAGAATTGTGGAATTTTATACTGTAAAAAGTGTAACACCTGAGATTGTGGAGAAATCTGGTTCTGTTCTAACATAGTAATTCTGTGTATAAGGGACTTGATTTATCCTCGCATTCTTAAAGCACTAAATCCAGTTGGTAACTAGATTTAACTCAGTGGGAACTTGTGGCTCCTCTCATGCAATTTAATGCTTTTAAATAAGCAGTGAAAGTTAATATACTGAACCCCATGCAAAAATCTAAGCACTCCTTTGCCTCACGTTTATCTGAAGAACACAAGATGAGTCACTGCTGGATCTGCAGGAGACATTTTCTGCTAAAACTTTCTGGAGCGACACAGGCCCCAACAGTATTCAGTAAAATTTAACAACAACTGCACATGCCTATGACCAGAGGTGATCTGCTCACATAAGCACTTTGTAATCCAGTTAGATTTGCAGGACCCCCTTTGTGAATGCAAACATGTTTTCTACATCTCTTTAATCTTTTTGGAGGCACTGTAGATGTAGATGCCTGGAGGAAAACTGAAGGAATGCGGGGGTCCTTGACTACAAACCCCTATTAGCCTCATAGTTTTGCTGAACTTTATATTAAAACTTGGAGAAGATTCCAGTTAAATTGGTCTCGCCCCCCCTCTCCTGACCCCCTCTACCATACCTTTGTATAATACACTCACTTGTTCTCTCTGCTAATGCTGCCTCTCTCCTCCTTTCTCCCCAGAGCGTGTTGCAGTCAAGATTCTTAATAAAATGCGCCTGGACAAGAAGACACAGACTTTATTTGCTTCCGAAATCTCTTGCATGGAAAGACTGTCGCATCCTAATATTGTGCGTCTATATGAGGTGGTAGAAACATGTAAGCACTTGTACCTGGCCATGGAATATGGCAGTGGGGGAGACCTCTTCTCACGCATCAGCACCAGAGGGCGACTGCCAGACTTGGAGAGCAAGCTCATCTTTGCCCAAATCATCTCTGCACTCAAATACATGGTGAGAGAGGTGCAGATACAGCTGGCAGTACAGCTTTGTCATGCCAAACAGTGTGCCAGAATCATCACCTACTTCAAACTGTCTCAGACCACATGTAGAAGAAAATTAACAATAATAGCAGTCTTGTTTCTTTCTAACAATGACTGACATACTGCTATCTGTGAAACTGGACAATTACACTGAAAATTCAGACTTAAAAGAGCACTACGGTCAAAGTTAAAAATTAAACCATTGCTACCACCCAGGGGTGTGCTCTTAAGAAGAGTGTCCCTTTAAAGGTGGCTGCTACCACTTTTTTTTAGCTATTGAGCTAATCATTTTATCCATTTTAATCGTTACCGAATATCACACAGTTTGAGGCAAGTGTGTGATAATTAAAACACACAGTTTGCATGATGCTTATTAATGGGGTATAAGCTTGCATTACTTCTTGGCTATGTAGGCAAGTGGCTCCAGTGCAAAACATCTGGTAGACCAGAAATCCTTAACTGAGATGTAGGTGAATGTTAGGAAAGTAGTGTAATGAATTAGGATTATGAACAAATCCACTGAGGGCACCAAAACCTGCATTTAGACATTTGGGGAACCGCATTATCAGTTGTTTCACCTGGGTGAATGTGTTAAATACACCGAACAATTTCACACTGTCAATGCTGTGGTGTGTTCAGGGGTGACAAAAAAGGCCAGTTTTCACATTTTTTAAATGTAGGAATGTTCTAATGATAGGATGATTCCTAGGTATGTAACTTTATCTTTTTACCATTCCAGCACGACAGCAGCATTGTCCACCGCGATCTGAAGGCCGAAAACATCTTCTACACTACCAGCAACTGCATCAAGGTGGGTGACTTTGGCTTCAGTACAGTCAGTGGGCCAGGGGATGTCCTGACCACGTTCTGCGGCTCTCCTCCTTATGCGGCACCAGAGCTGTTCAAGGAGAAGAGTTACATTGGCTATTATGTGGACATCTGGGCCCTGGGAGTTCTGCTGTACTTTATGGTGACCGCAACCATGCCGTTCCACGCTGACAACCTGGGACGACTGAAGCGTTGCATCCTGCAGGGGTCTTACAGCATCCCCCAGCACGTGCCTGAGCAATGCCAGCAGGCCATCAAAGGCATGCTGAGGCCTGTGCCTCCCGACCGCAGCAGTATTTCCCAGCTGATGACCTGCTCCTGGTTGATGGGCATCGAGTACCCCAAGCCTTACCCAGCCCTCAGCCTGACACCTAACCACTTGCTGGAACCTTCCCACAACCTGTGCGCAGAAGAACGGGAGGTGACTGCAGCGCTCAAGGAATTGGGAATTAGCGGCTCACACCTGCAGAACAACACTTGCACGGACTTGCGCAGTCCCATCACAGGAACATACCGCATTCTGCTCCACAGTATTCAGAAACGGAGATCAGTGGAGGCGGTAGGATATTCTGCTCTATATCCTGAGGACTTCCAGGACAGCAAGCACTGGGACAGCAAACATGACCCGTCCGCTGTTTGCACCATGCTATAAAGCATTTGGATGGTCCTCTTATACTCATGAATTTCTGAGGTTAACACAAGAAGGTTGCTGATAGGGACTTAAATAACTGTGGTAAATAACTTGGGCAAATTCAGTTTTACCCATGTTGTGACAAATCACAGGGCAGTAAAATAGCACACCATTCTGGTAAACATGATCTGGTACCTATGATCAATATATCAACAACACTTCACTCTTTTGATGATCTCTGTTAATGATCTGACATGTAATGAATAAGCCAGGCCTTCCAGTAAGTAGCTAACAATGCATTGCTTTTTAATGATTTTTGAGTGTTTTGAAACCTGGTTCTGGAATATAGACAGAGTTTGACTTTCTGTGAGGGTGGTGCAGTTACATGTATTTGTACGAATGTATAAAAAGACACTTGTACTGAGTCTGCCAATAGGAACAAACACTGGGACCACTGCATTACTGATGCTGCATGCAAAGACATGTTGCAGAGGAGAACAGAGGTCATTTACTTGTATCCGTCTCTAAGGCACAGTACAAAAACACAGTCTGTTTAATTCTAACACATAATGAGGTAATGGATAAAGCAGTTTCTGGCCAGTAGGTAGTCCAGCTATTCTCTGAGTCCTACCTATATGCTGGTATGTATATATATTTAGCACATTAGCGTTTCTCCTGCTTACGTATCTACTTGTTAATTAAGCTTCTTAATTAGGTAATTATTTGGATCAGGTATTAGAGCAGGAAAAGCACCACAATTTAAAAGACAACTAAAATACTGGGAGCCACTTAAGTAGATGATTCACTTGTGTTATGCATAGGAAGCACACAGAAAACATTTATGCCAAGTTCATAAAGTTAGCAACAAAGAACGAAATATTTTCCTGGCCTTCAGTCCTAATACAGTAGGACAATTGTAACTAATTAGGAGTCTTATGATGATGAAATGATCTATTGTGTATTGCAGTTAAAACAAAACTGCATGCATAGAAAAAATTTCATGCATAGAAAGACAACTTCTGTCATCTAACAGGGCAGAAATAGTTATGGCCAATATTCTATAATAAAGCAAACTTCAGGAGCAACTGATCAGCGATGACGTGAAAGATCTAAAGACCAAAGCGTCAAACCTGGCCTGCTCTTTAATGACTAACAGCAGAGCTTTCACACACCTTGCTACCTTTGTCTCGAGCTGATCTTAATATCTCGTGTCTTTTTAGTCAGCTGGTTTTGAAGCTGATTGAGTAGCTTGTATGTTGCTGAAACGGAACTTTATATTACGCCCCTATATTTGTGGAGTGTGCTATCCCTTAATGAAATTTCCACCAAGTTAAAGTGAAGGTAATTTAGTTGTGGTCCAGTCTTGGGTTGCTAAAGACGTCATGCTGCTTAGCATGTCCGGGACTATAGGCTTACAGTGACTGACGCAAAGGATTAATGGCTGTGATTGTCCTTCAGTACAAATTAGGGAACCGTCGTTTTGTGGCAATCAGCTAATGTGTCAGTTTGCCAAGTCTTGCCTTTGAGATAAATTTTACACCTAAACTTTTACATCCTGACACTTCGTGTGCACTTGCTGATAACTCTCAGGGGCATGTAAATAATACCACATTTGCTGACATCATCATGTTCATTTTTATTTTATTTTATTTTATTAAGAAAGCCAGTTTCACTTAACCTTCGAAAACTGTCCTAGTGTTTGGCCTATAGCTAGTGATATTTTGTTGACAACATATGATTTTATTTTACAAGATGATTTTTTTTGACCAATCAGCCGAGAAGCTTGACAGTTTTTATTTTTGTATTATTTAAATAGTGTGCTGTGTTGTTACAACTTAATCTCATGAAATAAAACTGAACCAAGCTTTCATTAATTCTTTGTTTCATTTTGAGATCATTTTATATAGAGTATGAAGACCAGGGCCTTTTAAGATCAAATGATTTCTGGGAACTGAAACCCCCCCCCCCCTAAATATGTCAGTACTTGATTTGTATTCAGCAGAATCAGGTTGTATTTAAGTTGTGCAGTACTACTCTAGTTTCATTATTTGGTTTCAGTTCAAAACAATAAAGTTACATTTTTTACCTGGCCAATGGAAAATTATCAAAGCACATTATGTTTTTGCTTCATTGTATCTAGATAGATATAATGATCACTGTCTTTGATTAGGACTTTACAAGGCCTACTATGGCAGTTTAACCACCAACAGGATTGGAAGTGACAGTCCAAACAACCAGTCTTGTTTTGATTTCAGTGGGACCTAGACAAAAATGTCACTTTAGGTGTTCTGTAAGTCCTAAATACATCACTGCAATATCACTGCAAATACTGACATTTTGTGGGCATGTATTAATGCCATAACGTACGTTTTTTCAGGCAGCAATGATAATGCCACAGTCATGCACCACAACCTACACAGTTTACGCTGCAGTCGTGAGTTTGCAATGTGCAGGTTTGTTGTGTTACGTTTGAAATATTTCCATATATAACTGCTTAGATTTGATCATTTCAGTTGCGAGACTGAGACTGAATTGTTTATTAAAACAATGCAGCCTTGTGATAAGTCAGTTATGTTGCTCACATTGTTTTTCTTATGCTTTCTCACATGGAAAAGAAATATACATAAAGTGTATTAATCGAATCCATTTGAAAGTGGCCAAAAATGTATTTTTGGTTAATGTGCTTTAGTTTTTAGAATACATTTCAGATCAGAAGAATACATTTGTATGCCCATGAATTGGTTTAAAAGTAAAGAAAATATGATCCAAAGGAATCCTAAAGTAAGCAAATTTAGGCTATATATATGGCCCATAAAAGTATGTGTGTATATATAAAATGTAAAATATGTAAAAATATTAGGTTTGCTGAGGTATAGAATATGTGGCACAAAAAAGTCAAACTAGTATGTATTCTATAGTTCTAACTATACCAAATAAATAAACACAGTAAAAGTACTTTACCATTTAGCATGACAATAGCTCCATCTATTGGATAGTTTCGAAGTTATTGTCATGTCCTTATTGAGCTGAAGGACCTAATAATGTGACTTGGGTGTATGGGGGAATGATGGAGAGTCTATGGGTCATTTAGGATTGAAAACTACTGAATTATACTAATAAAACTGTAACAGCAATATAACAAACTCATTATAACATGTATAAGATGGTTTTCAAAAAAGTCGGCCCTAGAAAAAAAGCTTTAAATTGAATACATTTGGCGTATTCCCCTCATTTATTGTATGATAAGATAAGATAAGATAAGAAAGAACTTTATTCATCCCGAGGGAAATTCTTTTGTCATGAACATGCTCAATGCAG
>JBBJLS010000039.1:14503668-14517565 GCA_037577275.1 Bryconaethiops microstoma
TATATACACACAGTATTACATCTCCCTCTGGCGGTGGAAGTCATCAATTACTATCATTAATTCAGATAGGGAATATGGAACAAATTTTAACATTGAGACACCTGACCATTACACCAACGGGGACTATATATATATATAGTATATATATATATATATAGGCTCCAGACTGCATGCTACCACACTAAATTGTATGTAAAAATAGTACACAACCATGTGAAATGTTCATATATAATGTCATATATGTAGTGTGTAAAGTGTGTGAACTGGTTTGTCAGTCTGAAGGAAACTCTAGTGTTTCGTTGCCAGCATTACATTTGTGTTTCGCACATCCAACTCTTGACTTTAGATTTAAGTTATCTGTCGAACTGTAAATCCTATTTAATAATTTAATAATTCTAGGTGGTCACCGGACTCCATGGAAACTGCCCTCCTCCTTAAAAGCCGTTGCGTCATCTGAATCAGCTGACTCCTCTCATGTGATCAGGAAGGACTGGCTCAAATTCACACAAACATATGTCGTGGGGGTAATGCATGTTAAAATTGAGTTTGTACTTTCGCTTCACCTTTTTTAAACCTCAGATTTAGGCTTGTTTTCATGTTGACTAGTGATCGTTACGATTGAGAGTGAAAATAAAGGCAGCGTTAAGATGTAGTCCTGCAGAAATGCAATGTCCACATTGAACAGCCGTGCACTGTTGCTTTATTTTATTCACAGGCTGAGGTTTTTGTGTCCAAGCTCAAGATGACAGGCACAGATCATTTAACAGCTGTCTTTCTGTCACTTTGTGGGCTGTTGACCCACTGTGGTGAGTGCTGCCCTCCCGTCAGACCTAATCAGAGCACAACATATTTGGTTTCGTGTAAATGTGTATCATATCCTACCGCTGTTTTATATTATGTGCTCTGACATCCACAGATGCAAAAGTGTTTCTAAGTGCTCCGTCTGCTGTTGATTTAGAGGAGACATTCTCCAAAAACATCACCATCACAGCAAGGTGTGACTGTCCTATTTGTGATTCAAACTGAAAGATGTTTTGGCTTAGAATACGCTTAATATGTAGGTAAAAGTATTTAATTTGCTTTATTTTATAGTTCGGCACTGAACACCACTGTGTACATCCACTTTGAAATGACATACTCCTCAAACAATGACTCTTCTTCAATAATTCATCTTCCAGACGAGGTACATTTTAAATTATAATCTGGTTGTCGGATGGTCTCATTGGCTTGATTTTAGTGGAAATATGAATTTGATGATCGTCTTAATTTAAGTACCAGATTTTGGATTTTGTTGAATTCAGCTGTGTTTATTTCTTTCTTATGTACAGGTTGTTTTGCCATTAGGAAGCAAGTCAGCCACTTTTGAGGTACAAGCAGTGAAAGTCGGGCAGGTGACTGCTTTTCTAAACACCAGCAGCACCGATGTAGAAAGGTATGAAAGAGATGAATGCCCCCTTTTGTAATAGCTTCCTTATTGTGGGTCCTTATTGATAGAATTCTATGAATAAACAGTCCAATGTTTCCCTCAACAAACATTTTACAGGTTTCAGAAATCTTTAAACTTACTAAAGCATAGAAGATTTCATAAGCACAGCAAATTCAGCATCAATATTTTGTGACAGCTATAACTTCCAAAGTAAAATGAATGTATTCTTCTGTTTCACCTGGGACACACATCATTGCCATCAAAATAAATGTAAAATCATTTAGAATGGATAACTGAATTTAGTACAGCCATTATTCTGTTTTACAAGCTATTAGGTAAATAACAATATAATGCTAAAAGTCTTATAAATTACCGCATTATCTATTCCAGACCATTTTAAAGCCTAAACTGTGTGCAGTTCTATGATGCACACCCTTAAAAATGTGATTCTTAAAATTGAGTTTTTTTCAGATGTGTGCTTTATGATGTATTAAGTTCTTTAAAGAACTCTTTAAAAATAGTTCTATATAGCGCTATTAATTGAAGGATTCCACTATTACAAGTCAAAGGTTAAAGCACTACAATTATTTCAGTAAAAAAAAAAAAATTATAAAAATAACTCCAGAAAAGTTTAAAAACACTACATTGTTTCTGTCAGTTACAGCACTTTGTTGTGTTATTCTGTTCGCAATTTAAATGAACTGAATACCGTAAACTGATAATTGGCACCAATACTGTAAACAGTATCTTAGTCCAGTAATCCAAATAGTCTCCTTTAGTTTCTAAAAGATATTTGAACATATTTTTAATGTCAATGCATACATTTCTTGTCTCACCAGCATGAAAACTCGTATCAGATTTTTGGTTGTCAGAAGCAACGCTGTCTCTGTCATCAACCAAATCATTGGGTGGATCTACTTCCTAGCCTGGTCTATTTCCTTCTATCCTCAGGCGTTTGAAAACTGGAAAAGAAAGAGGTAAAATGATGCTTCATGTAACTACTTAAAATTGTGAAAATTATCCACTTCAATTGTAGTGATACATTTGGGCCAACTATGATTGTTTTACAGTGTGGTGGGCTTGAACTTCGATTTCCTCGCACTGAACCTCACCGGATTTATTGCTTACAGTGTCTTCAATATTGGCCTCTTTTGGATACCTTACATACAAGTAATGTTTTATATATATATATATATATATATATCATAAGTATGTGTGTGTGTATATATGTATGTATATATACACACTGCAAATTGTACACTGATGTACGTGTAAGTTTAATAATATGAAACTCTTTTGAATAATCTCAACAGGAAGAGTTCCTGAAGAACGATCCAAATGGAGTTAACCCTGTGGATGCCAATGATGTGTTTTTCAGTTTGCATGCAGTGGTCCTTACTCTCATCTACATCTTCCAGTGTGCGATATATGAGGTTAGCAATATATTTGAATTCATATGGGATCACTTGGTTTTATTTTATTATAATATGTTGTAATATTATTAGTAATAATGTTACATTTTTCACAAATGCAAAATTCTCACATACAATATACTGTATCATTAGATCACAAATCTTAACATTGTCCTTTTTTTTATTGTTTAGAGAGGAGGGCAAAAGGTGTCCAAAGTGGCCATAATTTTGCTAGTAATTGCTTGGATGTTTGCCTTGGTCACACTCTTTGTAGCTGTTGCTCAGAAGATCACATGGCTGGACTACCTGTACTATTTTTCCTACATTAAATTAGGCGTCACCTTGGTTAAATACATCCCCCAGGTATGGCTCTCATTTGCAATACAGACAGGTAGCCAGACAGACAGAAAGGTTTCAGATTTAGACTAAGCCTAAACTTTGACTAAATGGGGTTTTTCTGAATCAGAATCAGAACTTCATTGATCCTGGAGGAAATTGATTATGTTATGATATCAAAGACACACAGAGGCGAGAACAATATAAAATATAAAGTCCAAATAAATCTAGATAAAGTCTATAGAAAAATGTTTTCAATATGAAAATAGGCTATGCTATATACATAAATGCTGGGTATAAATATTATAGATAAGTAACTTAGAGTTTTAACAACACAGATGATAGGAGTACATTTTTGCACTTAGTAGAGAACAGTAGTGTGTAAATAATATTGTCAAAAGTAGTGATATTGCACATGGTAAGATTACTGCACATAAGATATTGCACAAAACGGTGAAGTAACACTGACATAGTGGTTTTGTCCAAGACTGGGCTTAATCCATGTCATGTCCATTAACTGGCCCTTTAAAAAAACATGATTATGACCCTTTGTATAAATATGTTACTAGGAATACAATCACATATTGCATATATACATGTTGTGTATTTGAAATTAATATAAGTAGGTCAGCATATAAGACTATGAAATGTATTTCCTATGGCAGCAATATATCTGTGTGACAGTATCTTGAACAGTTCTAAGGTAGAATCAGTAATGGAGAATGAGCCTGTAAATTATTGAAGAAGTTATTTTGGACATGTTGTCTCACTACTCTACTGTTGTTAAGGCTTACATGAACTACCAGAGACAAAGCACAGAGGGCTGGAGCATTGGTAATGTGCTGCTGGATTTCACAGGGGGCAGTTTTAGCCTCCTTCAGATGTTCCTACAGTCTTATAACAACGGTAATGGCTCTACCACAGTTACAATATTGCTTGAGAAAGATACAGACAGTATTTGTAACTCTATGTATTTTTTCCAGATAAATGGAAGCTTATTTTTGGCGACCCAACGAAGTTTGGACTGGGCCTGTTCTCAATATTTTTTGACATCATATTTATAATTCAGCATTATTGCCTTTACCGTAATAAAGGTCCATTATATCAGGTGGTAGGTAGTGAAGAATAGGTATGTTCACGAAATAAAATATTCCGACTGCTGTTCAATGGAAAGTGCCTAACAGTAACACCATCTTATAGCTACCTCTGCTTCTGTTCTTCACTGACACTGAGAACATATTGGTAACACCATGGAAATAATAAGGTCTTTTGATATACAAGTTTATAGCAAATATTTTTTTAACTGGTTAACTGATAATCTTTTAAGTATACTATCTGTTAAAGGGACCGAAATAGAATATTTTTCTTTTTTCTAAACCATGTTTAATCTCTGTAAAACACGATTGCACACCCTGACTATTTTTAAAACCCTTTGAATATGGAATTGTTATAGGTTTTAGTTGTATTGTTGGGGGAATAAAATAAAATCACTTTTCCCACTTTTTAATGAGCACAATGTTTGGTTAAATGAGTTTATGGTGTTATTACAATTTATCTAGAAAATCCAGAAAATAAGGCAGAAATATGGAAATCTATGTTGTTATGACATTTTTCAAAAAACCCCAAAAAGCATTTAATAAGTTAACTGGTAAAATCTTTGTAGTACATTGTCAGTTAATGGGAACAAAAATACTTTTTTCTTTATTCAAAACCATGTTTAATATATGTAAAACATGATTGCACATGTAGACTATTTTTAAAACCATTTGAATATGGAATTGTTATAGGTTTTAGTTGTTGTGTTGGGGGGAAAAGAAGTATAAAATCACTTTTTCCAGTTTTTAAAGTACACTGTTTTGGGTTCATGATGTTATGACAAGCATGAAAAAATAAGAATTTAGCCATAAAATTCAGAAAATAGGGCAGAAATGTGAAAAGCTCTGGTTGTTGTCATGAGATTTTACAAAAAACAGCCTTGCTCGCGCGGGATCATGGGTATAGTAACGGAATAAAATGGCGGACTTGTCAAATGAAGGTAAGTCACTCGAGTGAAATAATATTCTGTGGATGACAGACTGGAGTTTCCAAGCTTTTGTTTCTCAAAGCTAAACAAAAATAAGCTTGTATGTTTTAGTGCACGTAGCTGGTGTTTTTCTAAACAGTAAAATGGGACTAACTAGCTGTCAGGCTAGCTTGCTTTAGTTGGTTTCTTATTCGAGCTGCCTGTTCCATCTTAAATCCTGCCATAGTTACAATATGGCCCTTGAATGTGCACCATTTAGTGGCTGTACCATTTAAGGTGGAACAGACAATTCGAATAACAGCATCATTTAACAGCCTGTGATACAAAGTTAGACTTCCTTAGCGTCTAGCTGAGTTATACCACCACCTTCTGTCACTCAAGTACATTATGTGGACAAAAGTATTGGGACACCCTGCTTACAAGGTTCTAGGCTAGGTCCCTTACTTCCAGTAAATGGTAATGTTAATGCTTCAGCGAGAGACATTTTGGACAACGCCATGTTTCCAACTTTGTGGACACAGTTTGGTGAAGATCGTTTCCTATTCCAGCATGACTGTGTTCCAATGCACAAAGCAAGATCCGTAGTAGGATGAGTTCAGTGTGGAAGAACTTGACTAGCCCGCACAGAACCCTACCCTCAACCCCATCTAACACCTTTGGGATGACCTGGATTGAATCAGACCTCGTCCAACACCTGTACCTGTGCCTGACCTCATGAACGCTCCACAGAATGAGTGGGCACAAATTCCTACAGAAACACTGCACAATCTTGTGGAAAGCCTTACAAGAAGAATGGAAGCTGTTATTGCTGCTAAAGGGGTGACCAACTCCATATTAAAGTCAATGTATTTGAATGCAATGTCATTAAAGTCCCTGTTGATGGAACGGTCAGGCGTCCCAATACTTTTGTTCATATAGTGTACTTTCTGTTGTCAGATAAGTAAAGTGGCATTGTATCTATTAATAAGCATAAATGTTGAGGCAAAGACAGTTCTCAAAGCTGGGTAAAAAGTAGAATAAACAGCTTTGCATGTTTTTCTTGACTTGCAGAAGCTTCAGACAGAGGAAGCGAGATATGATATCTTGATTAGTGGGATAAATCTTCTGTGGAGCTACTGTACTGCCACTCCCACTGTTGCTCATTATCCAGCACTTGCCCCAATGTTTAATGAATTAAATGTCATGATGTTGATATAAAGTCCCTAAAACTAGAGTGACAACATCCATCCATTTTAGGTCTGTTAGGAAGCATCATTTACAAATAATGGAACGTATTAAGAAAAATAGTATTGAAATCGGAAATCTCTGACAACAGGTTGAGCAATAAACCCTTAAATTCTGTAATTTTCTAATCCCTTAGAAATGTACAGACTTCTTTTGCTATGGTGTCTTAAGGCTTATATGTGTAAATGATCTTTGTTTAGATTGGCTGCTCTGTCTTGTGTCTCATTCAGTAAGTTGTGCTTGCTTAAACATCCCTTATAAACGAAATAACTGGTTTGCAGAATGGTTCATATGTACATTTACATTTACATTTACGGCATTTAGCAGACGCTTTTATCCAAAGCGACTTCCATTCCATTCTCTAACTACAAGGGACAGTCTCCCTGGAGCAACTTGGGGTTAAGGGTCTTGCTCAGGAACCCAGTGGTGGTGTGCTGGAGGTAGCCTAGTGGTAGGATTGTCTTCTTGTGTATGCGTTAGGTTGTCTTCTTGTGTATGCGTCACATAAAAGAAACCTGGCCACCTTCTCTGATTGCTCCGTGGTCCAGTTCTGAAGCTCAAGTGTCTAATGCATGCACTTTTAGTAGTGGACCGGGGTCAGCACGGGCACTCTGACTGGTCTGTGGCTACGCAGCCTCATACACTGTGCACGGTCACACACTGTGTTCTGACACCATTTTGTCCTAGCCAGTTTAACTTTTTCAGCAATTTGTGCTGCAGTAGCTCTACTGTGGGATAGACTGGCTTGTATTTGGTCTCCCACAACCAGCCTTGGACATCCATGACCATGTTGCTGATTCATCGATTGTCTTTTCTTGGATCACTTTTGGTGGGTATAAATTTCCCACTTGTGGGACTAATTAAAGTTTATCTTATCTTACTAACCAATGCCTTCTGGGAATGCACTATAAAACCTGTCATGTTCTGAACTAGTCATCTAGCCACAACAATTTGGCCATTGTCATAGTCACTTTTGCTTTGCTTGAGAGTGATTGGTGTATGTTTTTTGTCACTTTAAACCTACTGTGTCATTTGTTCTGTGATTTGTGCAGTGTTGAAAGAACTGTTTGCAGAAAATATTTCAGATTCCAGCGATGCCTTCAATGACATTCAAAATCTTTAGTGAGAAACTCTTGCTACAGTGGTATACTGGGTGATACTGCTGCCCTCCATGCAGCAGACTAGGATTTAATTCCCTGTCTGGGCAAGTAAACCAAGCCGCACCCATAAGAGTCCTTGGATAAAAAGTCTTAATGCTACATTGGCCTGCATCTGTCTCATGATTCTAAATTACTCAGGATAAAAGTGTGCGTTAAATGCATAAATGTAAATGTTTAGCACAAAAAGTGCTTTTAGTAATACATTAATTAAGTGTTTTATCGGTTTAGTCAGCAATTAGTCGGATTCACTATTAGTTCATTTGCAATAAAATGTTTACACACTGTAAAATGCAGGTGGTGTATTCAAATAGTATAAAACAGTAAAATAAACAGAGCTACACATATCACATATCAACAAACTGATAAGAAGGCACCATAAACAAAATTTGAAATAATCTTGTGTAAACTCTCAGTTCTGCAATACTGACTAGCACACTGAATTTCATGATGTAATCAGTAATTAGAAATTTTATTTTAATTTTACAAACATTTAATAATTGTCCATTGTCCATCTGTCCACTATAAAAACTGAGCTTGTGGTTGGAAAACATCTACATGTAACAACAACCCATGTTATGGTAATTGGTAAATGTGACATGATTGTAAAATATTTTTTTGCATTTAAATGACTGCAGTTATTTTTCAGTCATCAAGTCCCTTGCTGTGGGAAAAGGGAGTTTTCCTGGAATACAACAGTAAACAGGGACCAATATTTTGAAGTTTTCTTTCTTGGTTGCACAGTACACAGCAGGCGCAGGTTTCATCATGTCTTATAATGCCAGTAATTGCACAGACTGTGCTGTAAAAGCAGTAATATTATTATTATTATTACTACTAATATGTTATTTCACAGTGTTTGAGAAAATGTCTTTGATGGCCTGTGACACACTGTGTGATATAAAAACTCTTAAATTTGTGTTCATTCAGCTGTAAATAGCATTTCTCTGTATCTCTGTTGTAGGGGACACTTAAATGTAAAATAGCTGTAATTTATATTTTCTACTTTTTTCCAAGTACACAGAACTTGTGCACTAATTTTTGCAGTGAAATGCCATATTTAAATATATTTGTTGCAGGCCATTGTGTTAACATCTCTTTACCTAGAAAAAAATAAACATGCAGTTTGACAGTCAAACTTTTGTACAGGACTAAATTTCAGACTGAGTAGGGCACTGGGTTCCCAGGAGTAGACCTGAGAAACTCTGATCTCTTGTTTCTGGTGTCTATTGGGCCTTCTGCACCAGCAATGTATTCTGCATTGGCCTCTCTTCGTCTGCATGTGATTAGTCTATTATATGCAACTCAATCACACTGTAATCCATAAAGTAGATATTTGAAAAAAAAACAACAACAACAACAGTACTCTCATCAAAGAGATCACTGTAGAAAAATCATTGCAGTAAAATTTTCTTTGTAAAGCTAATGGCACATTGTGGAAAAATGACATTTATTTACTTTCAGTGATGCAATTTGGCATCCTTTTTTTTTTTTTAACACAGAAAAATTAATTTAAGTAGAAAGAACATATAACACAATAGTCAGGCCACAAAATATACACTTCTAGATTTGTATAAGTTCAACTTTCAGATACATTAAAACTTCATGACCAAACACAAACAATCTTGGTGGCATGAAATTGCCACTGGCCGAATACTCTTTAATAGATTTCAATATTTTTATATGATTTATTAAGACAGTAAGTGGCATGCCAGCATGACTGTAGGAATCAGTGGACCAAGAAGTGGTGCATGGTGAGAATCTCTCTAACTATTTCTTCAGGTTTAGCAACTTGACAGAAATATTTGACATTACAGCTACATACTTTTTTAAACTGTCAGCTTACATGATCTACAATATACTGTGTTTTCAACACACACCATATTATACACCTCAAAAATCAAAGAAAAGCTTGCATTTAGCCTATAAGACTCATCAGGGTCTTGAAGACTATTTTGCGATTATCGTGGAATAATATGTTTGATTTTGTAGCAACTTTCCCTAATATTTGTTGCATTATGCACAGTGGGGAATTTGCTATGCTATCTGGTAAAAATCCAGTTAAAGGGAATAAATGTTACATGTACATATTATTCAGAGCTATTTAGCAAGCTGCTGTTCTTTTTCTAATCCCTGTTTTTATCACAGTTGAGGCATTGGCAATCATTAAGATATTCAGTAGCACCCAGGCCCATCATAACATCACTAAACTGGTGTCCATTGTCTTTATATGTAGTCATATGTTAAAGTTATATGTAGTCCACCTCAAACACCCTGCTTTCATGATAAACATTTGGGAAGTACCTGAGAAATGAATTGACAAATGTGATCATCTCTCTGCATTATCCATGGCAACTTGCACAAATTAATTGTGAAAGCATGATTACAGAGAAAATAAAGCAATTATTGTACAAAGTTTTAGCCCGTTGCAATCACTCTTGGGTTTTGCCTATTTTAGATAACTTTAAGCATGTCTTACAATAAATCATCTAATCATATATGCCTAAATTGGCTTGAATGAACCATATATAATTATGATTTTATTTAGTCGAATAATGACAGTTAGACAACAATAAGACCAAGCAAATAAGCAATGGTGCCTGACAATTCCTTATTGACAGTTTCACAGTCCCACCATCATTACAGAGCCTCAACCAGTAATACAAACCACAACACAAAAAAAATGTAAACAAATGTAAAACAAATGACACTGCCAGCCAGCCATTTCCTCCATACCTCACATACTGGTTATATCTCATACTGGCATTTCACAAGAGTCTGTTAGTCTGTTAGCTATCTGCCCACTCTAATACCGTGTAGACTAGTAATAGTTTTCTCCAGACAAGGTCATGTCTTGTGAGGCTAACTCTATCAAGTCAACAAAAAAAGCTATTTAAACTTGGAAGGTGTTGTGTCTGGTTGCTCAGTTCCGAAGCAGATGGACAGGTCAGACAAGCTCAGGACAGTAGCTGATGAAAAGCGTTTGAGCTTCTGGCAGAACGTGCTTAGATCACCAGGTCTGCTTTGTCTCAGTTGAATAGCATAAAGCTTCTTGGTTAGTCAAATCAAACAAAGCCATTCATGTAGTCTCAGATTACCACTGGTCCCACTGTCACTGTCTGGCTTATTAACCCTTCCATTACGTTTTCTAGTGGCTCAAAGTTTGACCTCAAAACATTATTTCAGCTCAAAATCAAAAAATAAAAGCAATAAACTTCTTGTAGTAACTTAAAATTGTTTTTAGTTTTATTGGAAACAGTCATGATTTTACCATATCAGGTGTCTTTGTCATGTATTAGAGAGAAAGAGAAAGGTCACCACCTAAGTTTTGAACTGGACTGAGCTTACTTACTGCGCTTTGTAAATCTTTCATAGTAGCCCAGTTGCTGATTGTGTGTGTGTGTTTTTTTTAATTATAATTATTAGCATCATACTTCCTTTTAACTAAGATACTTCTTTACACTTAGATAACAGTCCACTCACTAGATAATGTTCGTCCTCTTCCAGAAAAGGTGAGCTTTCCTGTTTCTATTATGGATTGTTTCATACGTCCCTTTACATCATAAACCCAATCTACACTACTGCTACACTTCGAAAAATAAAATCAAACTATTGTTGATTTTAATCATTAGTTTCTTTTGTTGATATCCTCTGGTTGACCAATATATGCATATAACAGAAATGGTCTCAGCTGTTTTTTGATCAACAAAGCCTTTTTGAATAAATCAATGCAAATGTTCCGGTGACTTGTGGCGCCATTACTTTGCATACTGGCTCAGCTTTCCCCCTTTCTTTCCCCCTTCTGTGTAAATCCTTTCTACCCAGCCCATTCTTTGTGTGTGTATTTCTTTATTGTGCTTTTGTTTGACTAGCTTCATCGCTCCTGACTATAAGATGATTTCATTGTCTGTGTGCTAAGTGATAGTATGACTTTCAGAAGTTAACAAGAAAAAAGTCTTTTAACTTACATAAATGTATGCATGTGTTAAATGAATTGTTCATTCATGGCTTCTATGTTAAGTTTATCTGCATTGACTCTACTAACTTTAGTATAATCTACTAACTTTAATTTAACTTTATTGGAGTGATAGTCGCCTGGTGGGTAAAACACTTGCCTATGATCCTGATGACCACAAAATCGCAGGTTCAAACCCCCACTTTCTACTATTGTGTCTTTGAGGAAGATACTTAACCCTCAGTTACAACAGGGGGACCGTCCCTGTAGCTAATAATTGTAAGTTGCTTTAGATAAGGATGACTGCCAAATGCCCCTTTACCTTTATTGTCGTTAAATTAATTGACCACTTCAGTCAAGTGTCTAAGAAGCTTACATAAATCCCTAAAATCGTTTTAACAAGTGATGGGGAAGATTTGGATGACCTGATCCAGGCCAGTATAAACTGGTGCCAATGAAACCAGTAATAAACTGATTACTAAGTGACAGCTGATTGTCCCATTGATTCAGATTTCAGATTAAGTGACTGTTAGTACCAACCCAAACTTGCGTTGTAAAAATAGTACAGTAATAAAGAAATAATAATAAATATCCTAATCATAAGACAGGGAAAAAAAAAAAAGTACTCACCATTTTTCAACAACTTCTTGTGTTCCAGATGAACCGTAAAAAATGCCAAGTAGACAACAAGAACCAGCACGCTTACAACCAGAAGCAGGACGTAATTTTTCAACTTTCTGAAGCTGAAAAACCCAAAAAAGTCTGAAAATAACTCCTTCATATTTTTTTCTGAGCTGCCTTGACCACAAGAGTACTGCTTTGTCACCTCCTCGCCACGGCACGGGTACGCTGTTCTGAAAACCTCAAGGCACCACAGTGTCAGACCAAAACCTGCTGAACGACATACCAAACTGAGGTAAGACTGTTGGTGTGATTGCAGAGCATGAATGTGAAAGGTGAGAATGCGACACAAAAGCAGGTAGATAGCATAATTTCATTTGTTGCACAGAATCTGGACAATCCTGTTAACTCTCATGAGAGGCAGGTAAAATCTTTTGAAGTATAGTCCTATAAAACATTTTACACCTGCACCGCCTGTTCACCTGTCCCTGTTTGAGCCTCAAACCACACACATTTGTTCTGTTAGCCAATAGGTTTCAAACATATTTTGTTATGGTAGTTTTCTATGCTTTATTTAATGTTTTTTTGAGGATGTTGTTTTATGTGAGTATTTTTCTTAAGTTACTGTTTCAGGACAGTAGAAATCTCGAGCTATACAAATAAAACATTCCAACAGGTTTCATACTGGTCGAAAAATTTCAGGCTTGTTCTACTAATCTCTGTCATTACAGTAGTGTTTGTACAAAAGTTCTGTGACTAACTTTGATGCTGTGCCAGACTAAAGTCAATTTGAAAACAGCAGCTGACCTTTACATTGTGTTACAATTTCTCATGACTGGAAATTAATTAATTCTGGCAGACCCTTTAATTCAAAGCAACTTACAATATGAAGAAACAGTGTGAAAACCAGAGGAGAGTACTAAGTGCAAAAATCTTATGTAAGAGTAGTACAAGAAGATAGATCTTGTGCAAACCCCAGGCAACCTTTAACCAAAATGAAAACAATTCTGTAATTATACTAGCATGATTGTGCAGCATTTATTTGGAAAAGGCAACACTCTTTTACTTGGAATTATTATACTGCATGCTTTGAGTCCATGGCCTGCTGATATGTGTTTGTGTTTTGTACTGTTCATGCTAGAGGATAATTGTCAAGACACAGCATGTACACTTGGCAGACTTCGTTTATAAAATAAGGAGAAGAGGAGTGTGCTAGAAGGAGAAATTAGTGAAGGAGAAAATTCAAGGAGAAGAGTGTGCTGTATTCTGCATTCCCAGCATTGGATGATAATAGCTACCTTCATGGCTATTAGCCATAATTCCGTTTCTGTAAATCACGCCCCAAAACAGCTCTCATAATTCACCAAAAAATAAATCTGGTGTTATTTTGGTGATTGTAATTACTAATGTCAAAACCACAAGCATTCCACGGGCAGGAGTTACTTATTTGAGGTTCATGTTTGTTTTGGCTAAGTGGTAATAAAATAATAATTTTAAATGCATTGAAACTCGGTACTTGGATTATCTGGCCCTGCAGACTGCAGTATAGAGATCAACATTCAGTTCAGTTCAGTAGAGGTATCTGTACAAGAGGTCTTAACAGAATTTCTGTAGGAAACAGAGTACTGCACTGAACAACCCTGAAGCTGTGACAATCCCGCTCAATGGCCACCAGGGGGCACTATAGAGGAGAACTGGATAATCCCTCTCAACCAAGGACCAACAGGGGTCGCTGTTTCTCTT
>JBBJLS010000039.1:14517665-14559619 GCA_037577275.1 Bryconaethiops microstoma
CTCAGGAACCCAGTGGTGGTGTGCTGGAGGTAGGATTCGAACCCACGACCTCTTGGTCCAGAGGCAAGTATCCTACCTGGAGGAGAAAACCAAGCATATGTAAATGCTTGGTTTTCTCCTCCATCATTTCCTTCATGGATCAAGTGCCCAGCACGTGCTGCAGTTCGAGTTGAGATCTGGGGGCACTGGAGGCCAAGTCCAACACTTTGTCATGTTCCTTAAAACATTCCTGCAGGTTTTGCAATGTGGCTGGGGACATTTTCCTGCTGAAACAGGCCACTGGGGTGTACTTGGTCTGCAATAATGTTTAGGCAAGTCATATGCATCGAAGTTAAATCCACATGAATGCCAGCACCCAAGGCTTTCCAGCAGAACACTGCCCAGAGCATTTCACTGCCGCTGCCTGCATCAGCTTGCCCTATTCCCATAGAGCTTCCTGGTGTCATCTCTTCCCCAGCTAAGCGACGCATCTGGCTGTCCACAATATGTAAAAGAAAACAGAATTCATCAGACCAGGGCACCTTCTTCCATTGCTGTGGTCCAGTTCTGATGCTCACATGCCCTTTGCAAAAGCCTTTGATGGATGATGCACTGTGTGTTCTGGCAACTTTCTATCATAACCAGTATTTACTTTTTCAGCAGTTTGTGCTACAGTAGCTCTTCTGTAGGATAAGTCCAGACATGTCCCTTTTGCCAGTTAACTGTTGTCCTTCCTTGGACTACTTTTGCTACTTAACACTGCATACTGGGACCTCTCTGCAAGACCAGCCCTTTTTAAGAAACTCCGACCCAGCTGCCAAGCCATCACAATATGACCCTCATCAAAGTTGCTCAAATTTGCCCATTTTTCCTGCTTCTATCATCTTTAAAACTGACTGTTCACTTACTGCCTAACATGCTTAACAGGTGCCATTGTAATGAGATTTCGGTTTTAATTTATGGTTTATGGTCAAATGGTATTAGATGATGCAAATGTCTTGTCAAAGCCTATTATCTGTCACTCACCTTTAATCTACAGTAAAAACCTGGAGGTTACATATGATGTCATATTTTCTAGATGGTTATAGATGAAACGATGAGGTAACATTTCTTGTGTCATACTTTTTTCTGGCCAGACATGTTTTTCGTTCTGCCTGACCTTTGATTTCACCTGCGTAATCAGCATTTATCTAGAAATGAGTTGTTTTTGTCTCTTTTGGAATAGCCATTCATTATTTTTTTCATTTAAAGCACACATAGTTTGCCTTGGCATCTAACTTTAGGTGTCAATATGTGAAACAGGAAAAAAGATGATGTCCTGGTTTTTGTCCTCTTATGTTCACTTTCCCTTTTTTTTAACATTGAGAGCACATTATAAATGGGTCACTTTTGATGCATCATACACCAGATGTATGAGCAGATAATGCGCTGAGCAGTGGACTGTGAAATTACAGAAAGCCATTCTGTCAGTTTCTCTCGCCTTATGGTAAGATAAAAATAGACATGACCAAATTATAGCTCCTTCGTCACCATCATCGTCGTATCAGCATTACTGATGTTGGGATTCTTTTTACTTTCATAAATCCCACCTATTCAGAGGAGCATCCTTTTTGGTTTTCACTCATGGCAAAAGTTAGCGCCATTAAAAGGCCTGTGTCTTGTTTTTTTTTTACTATTTTTGATTTTTCCACTGTTAAAATATATCCCCCTCAAAATATTTATGTAACGACCCATTTGGAGCTCATCACAGTTGTGATGACATTGATGGGGGGGAAGGAAAACCTGAATGTCATTAATTTAATTTTCAGCTTACTGCAAACACTTTTGATCAAGGGAGACAGTGCGATCATGTTTCAGATGAAACTAAATGTAGTGTTAACCCTGGAGGGGGGCTAAACTGAAACAGATCTTGAACAAAGGTCATATAAAACACTATTATTATACACACTGACTAAGAGAGCACTTGTACAGTCTGAGAACAAGAGACCAGGGACTCAAGCCCTCCATGTCTGCTCACTTGTCTGCATGAAGACATTTGTTATTGCATGTTTGAGACCTACCTGTTTTTGAATGAGGTGCAAAACAGGGTAGTCAATCAGCCAATTTGTTTTTTTTTTTTTTTTTATGTGGGTTTTTTTAAAAAGTAGACTTGCACTGAAATGGTATTTAGGCTGTCTGTAAAATATATTAAACAAAAACACATGCTCAAAATGTCATCACTGATGTTTCTTGTTATACGAACAGGTTTCATAAGTGGATGACATAAATTATTGTTGCTCGGTTGTTATAGTTATTTATCAATGACGGAAATATCTTTTTGTTCTAGATGGGTTTAACATGCATGCTTATATTAAATATGTATCCTCCACAATGGTTTATTTACATTTATATTGCAGATAAACCAGCTATAGCTGCACCAGTGTTCGTGTTCCAGAAAGACAGAGCACAAAAGGTATTTTTTTATTAGTTCAGTAGCATGTCATCACTTCCAGAACAAGACATCTTGATTATCATTATTATTTAAATAATTTCAAAATGTACGCTACAATTAGTATGTTGTCAAAATTTCGTGACGCAAGCACCAAAAGCAATTTGTATTACATTCAATTGTGCTGCTGGCTAGAAAGTTTTTTTCTTCTCCGGTAATGTTATGTTTAAGGAGAGATTATAATACAGAGCAGCTGTGATAACTGTCCAAAATACATCATGCACAATACTGAACTTTAACATTCACTCTCTTACTCTGTCCTCAGAGGTCAGCAGATGGATCTGGTGCAGAAGATGAAGGTGAAATGCAAAATGTTCTGCTCGACCCCAACCACATTACATTATGTTATATTACTTGGAGACATTTCTCAGTTGTTGTCTGTAGAGATATAGAGATTGGATTTTCTGCTGATTTGCAATGGTGGTGTATTTCTACCTCCTTAATTTCTATAATGCTCCTTCAGCAGTAGTTTGTAAAAGTGCTTGCCTTTGTGTAACTCAGAAACGTGTGATTTCTTTCACACTTCCAGACCATGAGATGGGTGAGATTCAATCAGAGGGTGTGAATTGGCAGCATATGACATTAAAAGGATCGTTTTGCTCGAATTTCCAATTTCCCACAGTTGATCAGCCAAAACTTTTTAGGAGTTGGAATTTTTTCTGTGTATTTTACCACTGTGTGCAACCAGAGCTAGGCCTAGTACTAAGTTGGCTAACACATATTAAATGAAGTGGAATCTTGTGTAAATTAGATTCTTTTTTTTCTTTTAAGAGATTAAAAAGTTGGGGAAAAGAACATAATAGAGAAAACATGGTGGCAAAAAAAGAACTAACTTAAAATGTGCAGATAAAATGAATGTTTTATTTGTATTAAAAAAACACATGAACCCATGTTTTCCAGATTCTGATCGTGATGATAGCAGCTACTGTCCTCCTACTAAGAGAGAGTCATTATCATTCACACACTTCCCACCTTCTAACTCTGGTAATGGAGAAATTTTGTTTCATTTTTTGGCCTTACATTCATTTTAGAACCTTATTAAAGCATTTGGTTACATTTATGTTTTTTTTTGTTTTTTTTTTACTCTTACAGTGTCTAAGAATAATGTTTTCATGCCGTCCAGTTTCTGCCAGTCCCCAACTGGGAATTCTGATTCGGAGCCTGGTAAGACCAAGACTTTAAACCTAAATACAACTAAATGTTTATACTGTAGCACAAACATGACATTTTATTATATTGTGCACCTTAAGTGTTGTACACTAGCGCTACACCTTAACTATGCATTCATTTTTCTACACCTAGTCTAGTTTCTAAGTTGTTTGACTGGAATATGTGTGTTCTTTTGGACAGAAGAGAAGGTTGTGGGTTTTCGTTTGAGGCCGCCAACATTAATTCATGGGCAGGCGCCAAGTGCTGGTAAGTGGCAATACTAGTGCTACAGTGGTGCTCAAAATTTAACATGCAGAAAATCTGTCAGATGATTCCGTTTTCTTGGTTAACCAAATCAGCGTCTTATTAGACTTGAACAAATGTTGTATTTAGCAACTAGTATTGTATTATTGAAGTGGCATTACATTGCATGTAGCGGTAATGAACAGTTTTATATAAAAAGAATGTGAATCAAGTTAATAAAGTTAGTTACAACACTGTCATGGTGCTGTGTAATTATGAATGGTTCTGCTGAGAGGGAGTTTAATAGTTTAGCATGTTTGTTCAAATACAGTTATAGTAATTTTAAGTGTTGATGTGTTTTGCATATTGAATAACCACACATTCCTAATCTCATGTATCCTTAGCACTAATAATTTATATAAAAACATTTATAATGGGACAGGTGTTATGAGAAGTTTGTCTTTTCCAATTTGGAATTAAAATGAATAGCAAACTTAGTGTAATCACGCTATTTGCCTGTATGGTGTTCGATTCAGGAGTACCAAGTCAGAAACCCAAGGAGCAGCAGCGCAGCGTGCTTCGTCCAGCTGTGCTTCAGGCGCCTTCCTCCACATCTTTCAATTCAATCAGTGAGTCTGCATAACATAGTACATCCTTCAGATTAGTCATTAATAATAGTGTATTAATATTATTATGAGTTGAAATAGATTCACCAATTTCTGTGTAAGTGGGAGTTAAATAAATACCGTTAACCACATGAGAGCTGAATGTGGAACATTCCTTTAATGTTCTCTCTTTGTCAAATTTAAGATTCTGACAGCAGTACGAATGGAGTGAGCAAGTCATCAGAAACACAGCAAGGGGCAGAAAGGAACTCTGAAAACTCAACTGATGGCAACGCATGTCTGAGTGAGAAGTTATCGGTGGGCACACAACAGACAAAACAGACGTCTGCAGTGCTATAATTATGAAAAATGGTTCTTGTGTAATATTGTACATACATTTTTGTGAAGGTGACAAAAGACGTTAAGGATGAATTCCAAAAATATATGGACAAAACTAGAGAAAACGTTCCACTGTTGGAGTCGTCATTTGTATTTGGACAAAATGTCAAGGACAGAATTAAGGTTTGTAGATTCTTTTTGAATTTGGAATTCAGTTATAAAATATATTTGCTTGCTTTTTATTCAGTTGTATCATAAAGAAGCATTATCAAGCCTGTTTTCCCTTCTATCTGTGCAGGTGGATGAAGGTTGTGAAGCGTCCGAGAACAAGACAAGTGATTACAGACCTAAAGTATCTCAGTCAGAGGAGACAAATTATTTCTTACAGTACATGAACAATAGAAGGTTATTCACCTGAAACTTATTCACCTGAAGCTTTTTTACACCATGTCTCGTCAAGCAGAATGTTCACAAATGCTTTTTTTTTTAAAGCCTGCAGGAAGGTGATGACTGTAGTGACGCTCATGCAAAGTTTGTTTTTGGACAGAACATGTCAGATCGTGTTTTGGTAAGAAGAAAAACTTTTCTTCATCTCTATGGCCTTGCCTCAGCTAACCTTAGTCAAGTCTTACTGGGGCATGGTGTTGAACAGTCTGTTGCTTTTAGAGCCCACTGAAATTCAGCAAAGCAACAGCAGAGGGCAATGTGGACTCTGAAGTGGAGTGTCCGGATAATGAACCCTGCTCGTCACAAGATGTCAGTTCCGAAAAAGGTATGCTGTACAAATGTAAGCGTAATTGGAGAGGGAAAGTGGTCTCATTATTGTAAATGTTCACAAAAGGGAAATTCATCCACTGCAATTTTGTCTGTTAAAATTTTTTCCCAATCAGGTGCCAGTTGCACTTTCCAGAGCTTTTTTAACCTCCCACTAAACCTGGTAAAACATACAGCTTTATGCATTCATACCTTGACAATTTAACAGTCATGGAAAACTAAAATACCAGAACATAATAAAATATGCCACTGAGTCCAAACCATTCATTTATGATGAACTTTAGCAAAGTCTGAGATGGTTTCAAAAGGTTATTCTGTTAAAACCAAACAGTTTCAGGTTCTAAAGCTAGAATGAAGTGCTAAGGAATTGCATGTGTGTGTGTGTGTGTGTGTCTGTGTCTGTGTGTGTGTGTATTGTAGATGCTAACTCAGCAGAATCTTTGGAGGAATCAGCAGCTGCATACACAAAAGCTACTGCCAAGAAGTGCTTGCTAGAGAAAGTGGAGGTGAGGACTGGAGAAGAGTTGGAAAGCAACGTTTTACAGGTAAGAACAAGTCCTTTTTTCAGGCACTATTAGGTCATTTTATGTCAGATTGCTGGCACCTGACCCTATCTCTGATCTTGGAATCACTACAATCACTTGAAGAGTTGTCAGAGGCATTGCTGAATACTTGCCTGAGCCAATTGTGTGATATTTAAAAGAGGAATTCCACAGATTTTTCAGAGTTTCTGTAAAATTCAGGCAATGTAACCAGAGTCAGTGGTTTGACGTGAACAGCACTATTACAGAGAAACATACTGACCATAAAGTGGTGGTGATACAGGGTTACGATGTCCACAACAGCATTGCATTTTCTTTCCAAAATGACCAATGAACCTAGACATCTTCAGAATTTTTGCATGCAGGGTTGATAAAGGTAAAAAAAGTAGGAAAAAAGGTTTTCTTTGGGTACTATTTTGCCTTGCAACACTAAAAAACTATCAAAACTACCATAAAACAAAGTAATCAGGGCAACACATTCATAACCACTCTGTCCAATAGTTTTCTGTAAGGAAAGATTTATAGGCATTATACTTTTCAGATATCTGGTTCCTGTCACCACCACTTTAAACAGTTCAGACACAGTAACTAGAAATGAGACATCATTAATGACTTTGTGCACATCGTAACCATTTGATATTTATATTTAAAAGTGAAGAGATGGATACAAGTTAGAATTAGTATTGAAAATGGAAGTTGACATTGGTTTTTATACCATAAAAACACTTTACAAATGAATTTATATCAAATTTGGATCAAGTATTTCATAAAAAACTGAATAACTGCAGATCTTTCTTTATAGTTTGTCCATACTTTTTGCTTCAGGTGTTCAAACTTGGGATAGACTTCCACATGATACCAAAAACAAAGGGAGGTTTCTGTTAAAGTTCTAAACACTCTTTTCTTCTTTAGATGCAGTGCAAGCTCTTTGTCTTTGAGAAGAGCTCACAGTCATGGGTTGAGAGGGGATGCGGACTCCTGAGACTTAATGATATGTCGTCCACTGACGTCCACATTGGAACTCTTCAGTCCAGACTGGGTAATGCACGTGAACTGCATACTAAACGCTGGCAGAAGTGTGTCTAACCTTTTTAAAAAAGTGCTTTGGAAAATAACATATAATTTGAGACATAATTTAAGCTTCTCTAGGAATAATTGTTAGAGCATTACCTTTTGTGTAGAGCTTAGGCTTCCTAGTCACCCAGTAAGTGCTTGACCTTCCACTTTTCATTTATGGTTTCATACGCAGGAGCAGTCCAAGTTCCTCTTGTAGTTTGCATTCAGGTAAATGGTTATTTTTATTAACATTCTTATATTTCTTATATTTCAGTGATGCGAACTCAAGGAAGCCTACGTCTGATCCTGAACACAAAACTGTGGGCTCAGATGCAGGTGGACAAAGCCAGTGAGAAGAGCATTCGCATTACTGCCATGGACACAGAGGACCAGGGAATCAAAGTCTTCCTTATATCAGTAAGACAGCCTTAATCAATAACTTAAAAATTAAAAATAGTTTTTTGCTATTTTAAAAGAGAAGAAGAAAGGACAATAGGTGGGCTGTTCCTGACTGAGGACTTTCTTGGTTGACCACAAGTTTGATTCCAAATTTTCATTTGCATAGCTATAATTTGGCTGTAAAAATAAATTAATAAGTCTGTACATAGGTAAAGAAAGAAAGTAAATAAGGAAACTGACAACATTTTATTTGATCAAGAACACTGTGGGAGGTTTAGTTATCTTGCTGCCATAGAAGCCTTATGAAAGTGTCTGAGAGGTTGTCAGCTATGTCCTGCTTAAACTTTTGCTTTTTTTCTTTCTCAGGCTAGCTCTAAGGACACAGGGCAGCTATTTGCAGCTCTGCATCACCGCATTCTGGCCCTGCGGAGTCATACCGAGCAGGAGCTGGAGCCTCAGACAACACTCCCAGAGGGTGAGGCAAGCCGGTCCAGTGACGAGGACGACTCTCGTGCCCCCCTTACAACTGCTGCTACTGCTGGTGCTTCCGGTAATTCCTGTAACACAACACTGATGCTCTTTAGGACTGCTCATGTGGACGCTATTTTGTAGGATAAAGTCTGCCCACTAGTGTCTGAAGTAATGTATTCTAATACTGCCAACTGCTGACTTTGTACTTAGTCATAAAATATCACTTTCATCCCAGTGTGGAAGAAATAATATGTATGTAATTGCACTGTGCTTATAAACTGGTAATCTTGCAGGTGCATTTTAACCAAAACAGTCTGGCTCTTTGCAGCATGCTGTACAGCTTATTACTGCATAGGCTGTCGACAGTGGAACTTTAAAGGTATCATTAGGCATTAACCCTTTCAGACCTACATTAAGAGCTTTTTAAATACCTCTTTGAACACTTTGACACTTTGGACATTGGCATTGGTTAATATTGCTTTATCCCTACATTCATCACATCTGTAGCTAATGAGAAATGGCACTCAGTAAACAGTTCTGTACAGCAGAAAAAGAGAATTAGGCAATACACAATCCTACAGAGCCAAAGATGCACAACATGTTCAAGTCAGCACTTTATATCTCTTTAAGAACCACTTTATAGCAACAGGAATGGTGGTTGAAAATAGCTCTGTGTAGAAATTATGATGAAAAAGCAATATGTCTGTATGTCTAAACAATGTGGAATTCTTTTCCTCTGGTCGTACAACTGGTGTGTTAGCATTAAGGGAGTTTTCTCAGAATCTTATATTGATATGCTGAGTAACACTTTACTCACAGGTGTCCCAGAGGAAGAGGAGATACGACCCGTAGAGAGCACATAACAGCAACTCCTCAGAGTCTTCTCTCAGCATTGCACACAGCCATGCAGTCAGCACCGCGGGAAACCTCCTAGACCTCCATCGCTGTGGCTTGAAGGCTAGTTCCTGTGAGATTATTATGCAGGTGTTTGTTTCAAAACTAATATTCCCAGTCTTGGGGTGGATAGCACTTTTCTTTCCCGTGTAGACTTAATTTAAAAAAAGCATTTGCTGGGCCATCACACTGATGCGCAAGAGCGTGTCTAGGATTTGTTTTACTCCACATAACAGTACTTAATTTGAAGTGTTTAATCTAGTTTGGATAAATGTAGTCATTTTGAGGGCTAACATTTTGGATGAAATACTAAAGTGTCCCTCCCTCTTATTTTTCCAGAATAAGCAAAAATGTACAGTCATTACAGGCTTTATTACAACATCCCTCCATCAACCTCTCTTCCAGGAGAAGCTGTTTCTGCTAAATGCCATAAACGTCTTAAGATGCGCTGAAATCTAATTTCTACTTTTCACAAGCTTTAAAGCATTTGTTGTTCAGATGTAATCATTTTATGACTGTCCATTGATTAAAACATACACCATAGGCCATAACATTAAAACCACTGACAGGTAAAGTAAATGACATTTGATTATCTTGTTTAAATGGCACCTCTCAGGTAGGACTTATTAGATAGCAAGTGTTCTATGTAGAAAATATGATGGAAAAGCAGTATGTTCTTGAAATTGATGTGTTGGAAGTAGGAAAACTGGGTAAGCGTGAGTAACTCTGAGTTAGTACCAAATTTAGTAAGAAAAGGCAACCAGTGAACTGACAACAGGGTCATGGTCAAACAAGAGTCATTAATATGCGTGGGAAGCGAAGGCGAGCCTATCTGGTCCAGGCTTCCTGAAGAGCTACTGTAGCACGTTGCTGAAAAAGTTAGTGCTGGCTATGATAGGAATAAATACATACAGTGTACTCGAACCCGACCTGACATGTTTCTGTAAGTTATTTTTCACTTAGTTCTCAGCGCCTCACTAATGTGGAGGTTACTTTGACACATAGCACCTACCTAAACTTTACGGCAGACCAAATTCACCCCTTCTTGGCAACAGTATTCCCTAATGACAGTGACCTCTTTAACACGTTTGAGGAACAAGGTCCCAATTCCACAGATCTCGATCTGATCTAGCATCTGTGGGATATGCTAGACAAACAAGTCCTATTCACGAAGGCTTCACCACACAGCTTACTGGGCCAGATCTGGATCTGTTGTCTTGGTGCAGATACCAGAGCATACCTACAGAGGTTTTGTGGAGTCATGCCTCAGTGGGTCAGAGCTGTTTTAGCAGTACGAGGGGGACCCTACATCATGTTTTCAGGTGGTTTTAATGTTAAGACTGCATTCTATTTTTTTTTTTTCCAGTTTGACATTGCCAGGAGCCAAATTCAAATGTCTTGATGTCTAAAATTAAATGTTTTAAATAGTCCGAAGTGAAAACTTGTTTAAGTCGATTTGTAGTGAAAGTTAAATAATGAACTCAAATATTCTATGGTTTTTAATTTTTTATTTTTTCACATACGGTCTGTACATCAATTGCGCTATAGTACTGTTTTTGATAAATGTGTAATACAGACATTTTGTTCTGTTAATAAGGATTGTAATAGCTTTTTCTCCATAAGGAATAACTTTATTTCAATTCAAAAATGATATTTAGTTATTTGGAGCTAGTGATGCAAATACTTAATGCTGTTTTCGGTGAAAAGGGGAGATCAAAAAGATAAGACAAGATAGAAAACAGAATGTTCTATTTATACAATTAAGTTCTGACTAAGGTTTCCTGAAAATTATAGTCCGTTTTTATGTGGGAAGCCAAAGTCAACATTTTACTTCTGCCCTTGCTGACTTCTTATTTGGATCTGTCCTGTGTTTGTGTTTATTTTAATTTGTTTTCATCTGAGCCCTAAGCAGGTGTCAACACAGGACACAGGTTTCTTACTCATTCCAACGAATTAATGCATCCGCCCCAAAATACATTGGCAGAAGGTAACACTGAAACACAATCTCAGATTAATTGACACTGCCGTTGACTTAAAGAGCTTCAGATGTTTGAACTGATGTGAGATATGTGGGATATTCTCAAAAATACTTTGGTGATTGTGATAAGAATCTGTAAGGAAACAGTACATATGCTTCAATGAAGAGTGGTGCCCCTAATTTTAACCTATGTATGTTCAAACCAGGAGAATAAGACACTTATGAACTTTTGTATTGTCGGTGTGCTCTCCCGCTCCTGTACTGCCAAAAATCTTTGATGCAAAAATATGTATTTTAAGTTATAAAAAAAGCAGCAAAAAACACCAAAACTGTCAAATAACCCAACATGATGATTGGAGTAAGTAGCCTTGAATTTGAAAGGTGAGAAACCAAGTTTCTAATCTTTCCTACATTTTGTAGAATTGTGTGATATTGTGTGCAAAGTGTTTTCTCCCACATTCTGTCATGTATTCATAAACTCATAATGCCTCTAACAAGGCACATATATGAATGTATAGCTTTTCTGTATTTAAAGGGCCATGGTTGTTCAGCACTTTCCCATCTGTATAAGTTATTTTCCCATTAATATGAAAACGAGCGAGGACTAAATATTTGTGTATGATTGAGAGTTCAGTCTGGAATTGTTTACAGCACATTATCTGTATCGTTTGATAGAACTCATTTAGGTTAGTATTTGCAAAGGCTAAGCTGCTAAAGTACAATGCCACTGGCATCAGCAGAACATCTTTTACTTTTACTGGAATAGTCCTTAATGTTTTTTGTAATGGTTTTGAGATATTCTTTGTAAAAGTAAAATGTATCTGCTTATATGCTTGATAATGGACAAGACAAAATGGTTTCTAGGAAACGTAGAGGCATTGTAATATAGGAGTCTAAAATATGCAAAATATTTGTATTGTTTTTAAATATCAATTTTTGAAATAATCCATATATTTGTTATTACAGACAAAGCAATAGTCACATTTCTTAAGGGAGGATGAGTCCTAGTACTGGGTTTTAAGGGTTTGTCTTTAAATACACATTCTGTTTTTTGGGAGACCAGTTAAAACATCTGGTGTTTTGCGTTTTTATAGTCTTGCTTCAAAAGTGTCACTGCAAAAAATACCCATTTACATTTTTGCAAGAAGAAAATGCTGTGATTTTTGTTTTCCAGAGTATACTCGGGAATTTAATTTGATTGGATTTTAGAAGATAAAAAATGAATTTATTACATGTGCATTTTTGTAAATAATGTAAATTTCTTACATTAGCCATTCAGTAATGCATTGTTGAAATGGTTTTTGCTAATGCAACTTGCAAGCAGGGCTGTCATGATTACTTGATTATAATCGATTACAAAGTAAAAAAAATAACAATTGAATGACACACAGAGAACCTGCATGTTCAGAGAGGAAACAAACATTAGCAGGAGTTCTGCAGTGCACATATGTTTGTAGTTACCCATACCGAATCAAATGTTTGCTGTTATGAATTGTGCACATGGTTACTTGATTGTCAATTTCTACATTACTTGATTACTGCTATAGTCAATAGGGGCAGCCCTACTCGCCAGTCATTGGAGTTTAGGGTGTTGCAGTGCCAACTGAGTAATGCAAGAATTTTTAACCAGGCATTTTGGACTTATATTGGTTGAATGCCGCTTCGTCTCAGGCAATATGCAAATTTCAGAGAATCTGTCTTTCTTCATTTTCTTCATTTTTATTTATTGATATCAAAGGTTTTTGATAAACTTTACATATTTTATCAGTTCGATTCTTTTTCCTCTGAGCTGTTGGGTTTTTGTGTTTGATGTTCAACAAAGGTTGTCTTTTTGTTTTTAATGCATAATTTTGAATTCCCACAAAGGTTACAGTTACTGTGATGGTCACACTGGTTAACAGACTTCAACAGATCAAGTCTGGTAAAGAGTGTGAAAATCTTGCTTTACCTCACTATTACCTCACGTATTTTCAGCGTGTTGGTTCCAAGTGTAAAAACTAGAAAGTCAGGGTGCAGAATGATATTGGAAGATGATGGTGGTCTTCTTATTTTTGTGTTATTGTCTATGTAGACCATCTTGTCCTATTATTTTTGCTTTTAGTTTTATAGAAAAAGAAAAAAGGTGTGTGTGTTTGTTTTGGATTGCCATATGAAATATAGGCTGTTTGAGAAATATATTAAAATATATCAAATTGTGAATTGTTCTGTGATTCCTTACAGTAATTCACACACTTGTGGAATATAAGTTATTAATGTTGCCTCAGATATATCCCAATAAAATTCTTCATGCTGCCTCAATGTCCATAGAAACTGGGACCTTGTTGGCTGTAAAAATAAAATCACAGGCAATTGTTTATTACATTTTTCATTCCACTTTGACAAATCATAGACATTTAGCAGCAGCGAACAACAAGCTTTTTATACGGCACACCGAGTGATCGTAAAATCTCCAGCACTTGGCAAGGTAGCCTCCTAGAAATATGCTTGTAACCTTTTCTTTCAGTTTGGTGTTCCAAAGCATCGATTAATGTGGTTTTGAAGGGCAGCTGTGTCACGTTTCTGTTCTCATGCTAAAAGAGTCAAAGTAAAACTGCCTGATTATCCTGAGCAATAATGTGTTGGGTGAAAATATACAAAGATGTGATTGATGGAAATAAAATGTCAAATTTTAACCCATAGCAGATGGGAATGTAAAATTACTTCTACTACTTACATAATACTATTTTATAATTGTATAAATCTATACGGCAGATTCATTCAGATATAAAAACAATAGCAATACATAATACATTTAGTTCATGAAGTACTTCATAAGAGACACCGACAAACATTCCTGAATTTGACTGCACCACCAGTATAACCATTGGTTTAACAAAAATAGCAATGGCAGCCTGAGGGCAAACCGTCAGGCGTAATTCTCAGATCTATGGACCCTCATGAGCGTTGAAAAGCACTTTCATGTGGGGTGCAGGCAGCAGTGTTATTTCAGCACATCCAAGATCAACATGGAATTTCCAGTGAAAGACATTATGATGGTGCTCAAGTTGCAGATGGATTTTGACAATTCCAAGCAGTTCATGTGAATTTCAAAAAGTTAATGTGACAGCTCAACTCTAGCCAAAAAACAATCTTAGAAATCACTTATGCTTTCCCTATATATTGTCTATCTTGAAATGTATCGCTACAATTTGTGCCATTCTGAAAATGCTGGAACTGATCGATCGAGAATAAGTGCAGCTTTTGCTTTGCCTTGTGTTGCCATTATTTTTTTTTGCATTAATATTGCATTGACTGACTGGCAACTTCTAGTTGGTCTTCCACGCTGAACTGGACTGGCTATGCGAATTTTGAGGGCTTATTTTCATCGATCACTTCAAGCTTCAGATGCATGATTTCAACTGGAAATAGGCCTAGGTCTCAATGTAGCTGTTCCAACAGTGCTCTCCACTATAAGGCTATTTTGGTACAGATTTTCTTGAGTATTTGGATTATTGTTCTATTACAATATCCATTTTTGGTAATTTAGCATTTTGACAGAAGTCTCTTAATGCATATTCTCTGTGGAATACATGTTTTACTTAAAACATAAGTGTTCCTCAGCCATGTTTTACAGTGGGCATGGGGTTTTCCTGTTCAAAGTCAGCACTGGTTTGTACTAAACACAGCATTGTTGCCACTCCACTGTTAACTGCCTTTTGAGAGGATTAGGGGAAGTCTTTTTTTCTCCCATTATTTCAGTCTTACACTTAACCTGTAAAACATAAAAGTAATACTCATAGTACCTTTCATTAAGGATTTATTCCCACTCAGTTTGCCCTGTACACTTCTCTGGCATGGTAGATTTCATTATTTGTAGATAGTCTAAGATTTGTTATCAAGTAAACATAGGTTGTGCCCTTGTTCACTTGTTCTTTATAATTGATTCCACTTAAACTGTTCAGGCATTGATAAAGATATCAGATGAGGTAGAAGCACTCTTAAAGGACTTGTGTATTGTATTTTCCCCCTGAGGTCCACTTGTGTGCACAAAAAACAGTTTTTCAACCATTTTGCAACCCTTATTTGCCCTTTCAGCTTTTCTTAACAGCAAGTGGGTACTCAGATGTGGTCTCATTGTGGTGTCATTGTGTGGCTAAGCCTTCATACATCTAGTACTTTGGTTAATGTTTTTGTGCAGCTGGTGGTCTAGAAGTTAGGGAGTTGCCCCTGCGATCAGAAGGCTGTGGTTTTGAATCCCAGGACTTCTCGTGGCACCACTGAGGTACCCTTGAGCAAGTTACCATCCCCACACACTACTTTCATGTCACTGGCTGCCCAACTGGCTGCCCAGTGCTTCCTTGGTGAATGGGTTAAATGTAGAGAAAGAATTTCACACTGTTTTCACTGTGTGCTGCAGTGTGGTGTGTTCACACTTGAATATAATCAGAATCAGAAAACTTTATTTATCCCGGCGCAAATTGTTTAATGGGGCACTTTAATAGAACAGCTCTCTTTTCTTCACCTCAAGATGAGTTACTCCTGTATTTTTGTGCATTTTCACCATATTTGACAAAAGGTAACTGGTTTAACAGCAGAGTGTTTCTGTTGAGCTAACATTGATGTGATATGATGCATTAAAAATAGACAATGTGATCTGATGCTTGGGTCTGGTGTAGATAACTGATGGTGTAGACAGCTTTGATAATAATGGGGGGGGGTGTTTGTTTTTATTGTCTTTCACTTGCGTCAAACAGGATGTTTGTTACTGTACCTTTAAAAGTGATCTATGTCAGGTATCTCTTTTTGTTGGCTGCCATTTAAAAAAGTAGTCTAGGCTGGAATGAATGAACCTGTTCCAACTAAAACTCTTTAGGCAAATTTCAGGCATTACTTCTGATGTGTTGGTTCCTTTGAAAGGCTTTAGCATGACGTATATGACGTCACAACTTCAATAAATTCTAAAGAGACAGTTTTGGCAACTTAGTTTGCATCTACAAACTGGATGCACTTGCAGGTGAATGGTTCATTTTTAAACTTTAAATTTGAAATAATGTGTAACACTCTTTCTGTAAAAATTGCAAGTGTTTTCCCCCAGTTATATGAGCCCTTTAATGATTCGAACTGTATCGTGTGTGAGGGACAAAAGCAGCACCTTGAGAAAGCTGGTTCCACATTCTTGTGTCACAAGATCTTGGTGCTGACTATGGTGTTGGCATTTAATTCTTGTGCTTATGACAGGAACATTTTACATCAATTTGTTGCCGCACCACATGCAGTTTTCCTTTATTGAAGGGTAATGTTCCGCTGGTGTGCTGTTCCATTATAAAAAAAGAAAGAAAATCAGGATTCCTGTAGTATTTTGGATTCGGCTGAGGTTGCTGTAGGTATGTTTAGAGAGCACATACCTGCTCTAAGCTGAGGCTGAGCAGAGTTTGCCTCAAAATGAATAGTCCAATGTACACAACGGTGAATATGAAATGTTTTGGTGCACATGGTAAATCAGGAGAACATCTCAGAATGGCTAAGCTGCCATCAAAGAGGCGAGCATTTATTAATGCCAGTAATTAAAGCCGTAGATAGAATCTAAAATTCAGTGCTGTATCAAAACTGTCACTGAATTCGAGAAGCCTGCGTGTTTGACGGTACATATCAGGTAACTATGCATTTCACAGATTTCCAGACACGCCCGCCCGGGCTATTCCAAGCACAATGAGGATGTGAGAAAACACTCTCTTATATTTTTGTGCTTTCCAAATGTTTATGAATTCTGATAGCTAAAATGAACCTTGTATATGTGAAGGTAACCATGACTTAAAAGGATAATAAATACATTTGTGAGCAGTGGCCACAGCCCAACCACACTTTGGGTTTCCACTCCACCTCTATGTAAGCAAATGTGGTGAGCAGGGAAAACAGTGTTGTGCATGAGTCACCTAAGTGTCCAAAGTGGTAACTCTAATTACCAACCTCCATCATTATGTTTGCAGTGTAACCATGGCAGTGGTTCAGCTTCTGCGGCAGCCTTTTACAATTTGGAGTTGTTCAGACCAAACTGTGACTCATTAGCGAAAGTTATCATGTTGGGTAGCATATGGAATTTCAGGGGGAAACATGAACACGCCAGCTAAACGCCATAAAATCTTTTAATCTGTTTGAGGACTGCCAGGACTGTGCTCGTGTATTGTACATGACAAAGGAGGTCCTGTGACGACATACTCTCACTGATGTTTTATGAGTGTGATCAGAGATTTGGCTCTGGTGTCTGAACGTTATCCAAGCTTTAGAAGCTGGCCACTTACATCTTGTATTGTAACAATGATTTCCCATGTGCCGCCGCAGTAAAGAGCAGGTACTCAGAGGAGCTTAGAGGAACACATAGTCAAGTAAAAGTATCATTACTTCAGTAAAAGGATGACTGAAGCGTAACGAAGCAATAAGCCATGCTGTGCTTTACGTCAGTTATTGTCAAACTAGTCCTCTGGGACCTATAGACAGTCCACAGCTTTCTTCTATGTGTGGTAGGTTAGGTTGCAGCAAATCTGGACTAACTGGGGGTCCCTGAGGTCTAGTTTGAGAACCTCTACTTTATAGTGATAATACCTCAACCTTATAGCAAGTAATTCATATGACTATTAACTGCTGGTCCTGAACTTAATTAGTTAAGTACATTCTGCGGGTGTATGTGAATGCGGTAAAATCTGACTTTTGAACAAAATTATGAACTGGTGATGTAGTCATCTAAGGAGTCCAAGAGGGCACAGTTGGCTTTGCTCTCTCTGGGTGGGTAGGATGGCCTTCCCTCTCCCCCATCACTTACTCAGTGAGATGCCAGCCGGCATCTGTTAGTAGACTAAATAGAATTGGCAGTCAGTGCTCTCCTCCAAGCTTGCTAAACTGTCCAATGATGTGTTTAAAAGATGCGGTGGTTAGCTTAACATAATGTGGAGCAAGCAAGTGCTAAACTTCACCCTTCGAGTGTTGGTGGTTTCACTTGCTGCCGGAATTTGCTGAGATGCATAGTATAGTTAAATTGTGCAAGGAAGAGGGAAAAAAATATATAGAAAAAGTTACGAACCTAAACTCACATTTGATCCATTGTGGTTTAGATGTTTTATCTGCTTCGTCATGCCACCTCCAGATGTTCCTCAGCATCATAGATGCTTGTTCCCATAAATATTTTAGGATCTATAGTTGCAATGGTGTTTCTTTTGTGATGCTGATTTGCCTTCATAGCTTCCACTATAGCTTTTCCACTATAGTTCTTTTTTTTCATTTTTTTTTTTTTCATCTTTATGGGTGTTCAGAGATGGTTATTATTTTCCCACCAGTTCTTGTCTGCCCACTGTGCTGTCTTCTGTACCACATACTAAAAGAGTATGTCTGGGCTGAAGGAATGATTAGGAAACGTGGAACAGACACACCTCCAAGACGGACTGCTTGTAAATACCAACAGTGACTGACCAGAGATCAGCGTCCTGCAGTGTGTCTGCTGTTCTTTTTCAGGAAATGAAGGTTGCAGGCATGTTTAGTCTTTGTAGGTGCACCGTAGCGTTGCGTGGTCTTGTTAAGAGGCCAACGATATTCATACCTCATAATGACTGAACACAGCGAAAATAAACAAACGAGGATAGTGGGAGACAGTGATAGATGGTGTTTGTGTAGTGGAGATAACATGATACATATACAAGTGGAGGTGGTTTACCAACTGAACTGACTTGTATCATTTCCCCGAACGCAGTGTGTGAAGTGTGTGGACCTGGCACTGAGAGTGTGCAAGCTCCTGTCTGGTGGCGAGTGACCGCATGAATGAATCTCATTTCAAAGTCAAAGAGGCCTTTCCAGAGCAGTTGTTTTTCATGCCTTGTAGAGGGCATCAAAGGCAACCAATTACAAATTAATTAGGGAGCAGATGTTGCACAAATTACTTATGAGCTTACTACATTAATATGGTGACTAGGGCTGCAACTATCAAATAGTTTCATTTGGAATTTGGAATTTTTGAATATTCAAATGTTCTGTAAGTCTAAAAAAGCAAATAAATGCCTAAATGGAAAAAAAAAAAAATTCTTCTGCGTTGTTTATATATATATGTTATATACATAACTATATATGAAGCGCTAAGAGCTATGTCTAAAAAAGGAAAAGGCAAGCTAAGGCTATGGCTAAGCAAAAGTCAAAAATAATCTAAGACAATAGCAAGGCAATGGCTTAAGGCTAAGCTAAGGCCAGTGGTAAACACAGACAAGAAAAAACAAGAAGGTGAAGTATAAATAACTTACTGTCCTAGATGAGGAAAACAAGCCACAGGTGTCAATACTCGGGTGAGGTAGTGTTATTTGGACTGCTTTTCGCTTTTGAATATTTTAATTAATACATTTTTCTATTGAATTTTAGTTGCAGCACTAATATTTTTGAATGTCTTTGTAGTTTTTTGCAAAAAATATTCTTTTAACTTGCAATTTACTCATTATTTTGCTGCAATAAGATCTCTGAACTAGAGGAACCACTGAAGATCTTTAAAATAATAAAAAATCAAAGATGCTTCTGTCTAAATTTACATGCATGTCATACGATATGCAAACATAGCACAACTGCTGCATACTAAAATTGAAAAAAGAGGAGGAAGCTTTATATTTATATGATTTATTATAATCAAATCCTCAATTTCATAACTTTTTGCAACTTCGTGTACATGAGACATGAATATCAAACAATCAAAATGCAACAACGGTGATGTTGATGGAGCCTTTGTGTGTGTGTGTGTGTGTGTGTGTGTGTGTGTGTGTGTGTGTGTGGGGTGGGGGGTTCGAGCAGGTTGGTTTTACTTTTTGCCGTCCGTGCTGCTGACAGCTCAGACAGAAGCGCCTATGCTCCAGAAGGAGCAGGAGAAACAGAGCATTACTCTCCACATGTTTATGCATCACGCCATGGAGGGAGCCTGTCGCCTGGAACCAGGCCACAGAAGAAAGAGATGCGTGTTCCCACCCTCAGGCCCAGTCTGCCAGCCACGGGCTGTACACACCTCCGCACATGAGTGCCTCTCAAAAACCGCTGACGGATTCAGTCATGTGCAGAATTGTGTACTGGTCTGAGTGAATCAGTTTATTCTGAGTTAGTTGCTTTTCCTTTGAAAATGTGCAGGTGTTCAGTGTTGAGCATATGTGTGGTGCTGTTGACCCTAGGAGCAGTGTGTACTTATATGGCCATTGCATTGGAACTGTATGGTACATTCCTGATAATGTCATTTCAAATTACATACCATAATCATATACCATTCAGTTTTACCTGCTAAGGCAACATGCTTATTTTCGCTGTTGGGGCAAAACAGTATAATTACATTTATATGTATTCTTATATGCATTCATTCATTCATTCATTTATTTATAACAGGATTGGAAAATTCAGCTGCTGATGTATGCTGTGTGGACCAATAGCAATGAATTAAATTATTTAAATGATTTGGAATAAAATTATTATAATCATATTTTGGAAAAAAAATATTATCATTATCATCCATTTAAAGGCAAAAGCATTTTTCCTTCTTCTGCAAAATGATGTTGGCTAAGCAGCTGGTTATGCCTCACAAATCCATTTTCAATGCAATCATGAGGTTCAATAGTAATTTGTTGCAAGTTTAACAATAGTAATGGAAATCTACGCTCGCTCCTATAGCTCCTATGCTGGTTTGGGTGTCAACAGTTCCTTAAAAAATGCATAGGAAAAAAAAAGACAGTTACCTTCAAAGCTTGTACAGTTTATTAAACAGTCATAATAATATATTGAATATAATACATGAGATTCATTTTGGCACCAATACATTCAATAAATAAATGCTCCTGTTTTGTCAGTGATACTATCTAAATAAATAAACCATAACTTACTCTTTAATAAATATAGATAATCCTTTATACAGATGCATTGCATCAACTTTTATTGTAGTTGGTCATCAGGGTCCAACAAAGCCAAAAAACAAGTGGAAGGGTTAAAGGGGCAGGAAGAAGTGTGTGTGGGGGTGAGGGGAGGGGGGTTGAGGGTTTTTTTTTATGTTCAAATAATAAGTTTTGGTCAGAGGGACTTGGATATAAGGTATTAGTACAGGTAGTGTTCCAGTCGGTGCTGGAAGTGCCGTGCCACTTTTATATTTCAGCATGCTAATCTGCTTCTCCTTTAATCACTGCATGCACAAACAGCATATATGAAGTCCCATTTTTAGTATAATCTGTGACTGACGATGCGTCCCGAAGTCTTCAGAGCATTAAAATCTTGGTCTCGTGTGCTTGGCTTTCGATCCGTGCTCTTTAATCACTTCCTTACTCTAATTAATTGATTGGGCTTAACTTAAGAGGTCACTCAACCGTTCCTTGATTAGAGCTCTGAAAAATTCTCTTTGCTGTAAGTCTGTTTCTGGCCCATTAAATGCCAATGAGCTGATAAGGCAGCAAATTCTTTAGCTTTTTACAGTATCTTTTTACAGTATCCTTTTACAGTATCCTTTTCTGTGTTTCGTTTGAAATTTAAACAGGTTAGACAGACAGGTTGTACACAAAGCATTCTATAGCCATTAGATTCCTAATAGGCTTTTTATGCCTTGAAGAGCCTTCCAGCTCAATAATCCTGGGTTCTAGTACTGTGGATTGCATTAACGAATGAACGTCAGTTTGACTGTGGTCACAATGTTTTTGAGAGCAATAACTGTCGTTATACCCAGAGGCAAGAGTGATGATTACAGACTGTGGGGCTTTAACTGATCTTGCCATTATTAACTGTACTGACCTTGAATCAATACACAGCGGTAAAGAAAAGATCCTCTAAACGCATAGTATATTTCTGCTTGTATACTAGGACCTGCTGTTCTGTCTGCTTCAGCATTCAGTGTTTTTGGCCAAGTCTGTTAGAAAGGCGCTAAGTGGATTAGAGTAGTCTGTTATAGGATTTACACAAATGGAATGGATTTGTTGAGGCTAACTCAAGCACAATCCTCCTGTGACATTCCTAGCACCTGCTCCTCCACTGATTTCGCAGTCAAATTCAACATTAGAAATGTAGTCAAATTCTGTGTATTCTTAGACCACTGCTTGCAGCAAATCTCATCTCGGATCAATGCATATCAATGGTAAAAGATTAGACATTTATGGTCTGGAGCTTTCGTTAGATGAATAAGTTTTGGTCCCTTCAAGCATTGACAGAGCTGGTCTGCATTTCTGGACCTCTGTCAGGCTTGTTATCTCCTGCGAGGGCCGTTTTGATAAATACACAAAAGCACAAAAGCAGCTCTATGTCCTCCTGATGAGAAAAGCAGATGCCTTTTGTGTTCTGTTTTCTATTAGGGCTCTAAAAAATGGCCCATAGTTCCCTCAGAAGAACAGTTTAGCTGGAAGAGGGATGTGGTGAACCCGGGAACATGGCCGTTTAATTCTTTTGCAGCCTGGACGCACTATACTGACTTTGCTCAGATGTGACAGCATCGAGTCACCGTTTCAAGAGATATACAGGAACACAGACACATAGATTAAACGAGACGCAGCAAATTCACACAACTTCTAGGTGAAATGTCTTGAGCAGAAGGACCCTTGACCAACGCATTTGTGTCAAATTGGCCACACTGGAATAATTCTGACCACTCTTTGGTTACAGTGGTTACATTGGTAGAAAGCCACCATGGTTTGGCTTCACATTTTTCTTTAAGGAAGCAGGGAAAGGCGTATGACTAGAAAACCATTCGCCGTTCCCTGCATCAACCAATGATGCAAAGCATAAACTTTCATCTATGAATCTTATTATGGATGTGAGCTCTGGTTGTGACTGTGCTGTGCAAGTGATGTGGATCTATTTTAAATATTATAAATGCTAATAAAAAGTGAATCTAAGGACTGCAGCAATTCTATATCCATATCTACAGTATGTCTATATGTATATCTGCTCTTTTTGCTGCTCCCTGACTAACAGGGACAAATCCACTGGATTATCACCGTCACTCTAGGCCTCTCACCCCTGATGTGTCTCTGGGTGCCGCTGTTTTTTGACTTCTTAGTGTTGTTATGGGATTGTGGTATCAAACCTGCACTTAAGGGTACCCTTCACACAAACAGACAATTTGTGGGAGAGTGTACCTCCATACTTGGACCTTTCAGGGTGATCACAGCCCTCGTACACAGCTGGCTTAGGGATGTACTGCAGACGCATAAAATATTTCAAGCTAGTCCTTATGGACCTCAAAAGGCAAGATCGACAGCAGCTTCTCACAAACTCTGCAGTACTCTGTCCTGGAAAATCTCTTTTCTGTATGTTTTCTTCGTTTGTGTTTTATTTATTCTAGTTGTGTGCTGTGATTAGCTAAGTAGTGAATTTGATGGTTCAGAAGGAGTCCATGTTTTAGATTCCTGATGCAGTGTAATGACTGAGTGATTCCGTTTTAGAACAGTGTCCAGGAAAGGCAACGAATCATAATTTAGCAGAGACTTTACACTCTATATAGTGACTGTAGCCCTTCTTGTTCTTTGAAAGCAACAGTTTACATTTTCCTATCCTACTTTTTACACGTCTTTCATTCCATCAACATGGAACGACAGTTTATTTCCCGATGTAGCCTCCGCTGTCAGGATCATACGCAGCCACATTCACTTGCAGAAATTTCCTGGACGGTATGGTATCGACTCTGGTTGTCTAGGAATGAGTACTCGTCATAGGCGGTTGGCCGGCAGCAGGGGCTGTGCCTGGCTTTCTTGAGGCCCTCCCGCATCAGCACATGCCTGCGCTTCAAGAATGCCAGTGTCATATCATAGTTGCGGCGGTGGGCTGCACACCTGCCGCTGCAGTAGCGGAAAAGGACAGTCTCGTCGCTGATGTAGCCCAGGCCCAGCTGGCTGACCGTCAGCTCCTCTTCCTGCAGCGAGCATGCCTTGCTGCCATTCTTGGCCCGTTTAGTCCTTTTGCCCTGCTTTGCGTCGCTCCGTGCTTTGCGGTCCACCAGCGCAGCGATGATTTGCTTCAGCTCGCCCTCTGTGAAGCTCTGGAACATGTGCATGACTGGGTGCAGCACAGGACAACATACCATTACTTTCATGCCCAAGTGAAAGGTTATCTAGTGGTGCTTTAAGACGGTCCTCGTAAACTTTCAAAGTTACCAAGTTTACCACAAGTAGATTCCAGTCAAATGGCTGGCAAAGTCATAAAAGCAATGAAACATGGAACAAAAGCTTGTATCTCCAAAATGATAACTTCATAGGAGAATTACATAATAATGATATATAGTATATCATTTTAATAGAAATTGCAGTTTTGTTCTGTCTACATCATGTAAAGAGCAGCTTTACATTTATGTAAAAAAAGAAAAAAATGAAACAATGAAGTTACAAGGCTTGTTCCATCAACAATATCATGCACATCATGTGGTTGTACACTGATCAGCCATAACATTAAAACCACTGACACTCACAACTAAATATTGTCTCATTACAATGACATCTGTCAAGAGGTGGAATATATTAGGCACAAAGTGAAGAGTCAGTTCCTGAAGTTGATGTGTAGAAAGGAGGAAAAATGGCTAAGTGTAAGGATCTGAACAACTTTGACAAATTGTGATGGCCTCGTGATTTTATTCAGAGCATCTCCAAAACTAACGGTCTTGTAGTGTGTTTGTGGTATGCAGTGGTTAGTACCTACAAAATCACAGTGGTTAGTACCTACAAAAAAGGAAAACATCTGTTGGACTGACAACAGGGTCTTGGCCGTCCAAAGCTCACTGATGCCGGTGGGGAAGAAAGCCTGATGTCTGGTCTGATCCCGAGTAAGAGCTACTGTGGCACAAACTGCTGAAATAGTTAATGCTGGCTATGACTGAAAGGCATCAGAACACACAGTGCATCGCAGCGTGTTGCGTATGGGTCTTCATAGCACTATGAAGGTTGCTCTTTGGGAAGAAGGCATGCCAGCAGCTTTAGGTCCTGGCATTCATGTTGCAGGCTAAGTACATCCCTTCAGCGCAATGTTATTCTCTAATGGCAGTGGCCTCTTTCAGCGGGATAATGTGTCCTGCCACACTGCAAACTATTTTCAGGAATCTGAGAATTCGTTCAGGTTGTTGACTTTGGCTCCAGATTCCTCATGTCTCAGTCCGAGCATCTGTGAGATGTGCTGGACAAACTAGTCCGAACCATTGAGGCCCCACTGTAGAACTTACAGGACTTAAAGGATCTGCTGCTTACGTCTTGGTTCCAGATACCACCACACACCTTCAGAGGTCTTCTAGAGTCCATGCCTAGATGGGTCAGAGCTGTTTTGGTGGCACAAAGGAGCCCTACACAATATTGGGCAGGTGGTTTTAATGTGACTGATCAGTGTATGTGTTTTAATGTTGCACCAGCTTTGAGCCAGTCAGATTTTAGAACTAGAGCTATTTATTTTAAGAGCAAGTGGTTAACTTTGGCAAGTTTCATGTTGGATATCAACCACATGCTTCTCTGATAGCCTGTGAACACAGAAGATGAGTTCAGATGATGCATTTTACATCAGAAACTATTGGTAGTTACAGTTTGTGACTTGTGAGTTAACGAGGACTGTTTGAAAGCACCACAGGCCAAGCAAATCTGCATTATTGCAATCAAAAGAAATCAGCAGTTCCTGACCATAGTCCTGGAGTACCACTGCCTATTTACGTGTTTTCTCTGCTCCAACATGCCACTGTACGTGCATTTCTATAATGAGACAGGCCTATTGGTAACCTTGACAAAAAAAAAGCCCTGACTGATCTCAAACATTGTTTGGGTGCTCTTTCTAAGAGCATTTAGTGATAGCATAGGATTCTTTTCCACATTTTGGCACTGCAGAGGATTCATAAAGATAGCATGCACTGGTATGGAGTTTGTGCTATATATATAACAGTGATGAAGTCTGGCACTATCAGCAATCTGAAACAGCTCTTTACAGTGGGTCAGAGGAAGAAGCAAGCCAGCAGCAGTATCAAGATTTCTCATATCTTAAAAGTATATTGTCACTGTTGTAAGAAAACCTTATACATCCATAAGGGTAACTATGGAAGGGCATGCTTTAAAAATGTCACTATGTCATTAACATGTGGTTTATTGTAAATGTAATTAATATGCTTCAACATATAGATTTGTAATTTGTTAGCTTTAATGTACGCTTTTAATGTTTCTTTTTCAAGTCTTTTTAGGCTGTATATTACCCTAATGTAAAGGAGGGTATTTGCATTTTCAAATGGCATTAAAAAAAAAAAAGCTATGAGGTTTTGGTATTACAATGATGATATGAATTATCTAACTGAAAGTAGTTTTCTATGTACTAGAGACTGGCTTGAGAAACATGTCCAGAAAGCCCTGAACGTGTACTCGTGACTGTATTGGCACATATGAAGAATTTTTACATTGCATTAAGCAAATTTTGTTTGAACGTTAATCTAATGCCGTTTCTAATGCTGAGTCTATGGACAGGTGGCCAAAGAGCACACTGAGCCACGGCTGACCCACTTAGCTCAAGTAATTCTCTGATCCCTCCTCTACCTCAGGGGACACTGTTGTCAATTGGATTGTCATAAATTCGCTTCAGCAGTGTGAGTGTGTGGGCTCCCAAGTCAGTGTGCGTGCTCATTAACATATCGCCTCATTATTGGAAGTCACAAATGAATGAATATCAGGAGATGCACTGAAATAATTTGTTCAGTCTCCAAAAACCATTCGTATGGAAAATCTATTTATATTGCATATTCACTGACTTTCAAATTCTAATCTGTATAAAAAAACATTTGATTGTGATTATAAAATGCATTTTCCCCAACCACTTACAACATTGTGTTGACTGGATTGAATATGGAAAATGATATGACGGACGAGGGAATAATGTTTTCGCCTGCTGATGTAGCATTTAATAGATTGATAGATAGACAGATATATAGATAGATACTTAAGGAAACCCGTGAAATAATAAACTTGTATAACTTATGTTGCAGCTATAATGTACATTAATGTAAACAAAATGTTTAATTTAAAGTAATTTTGGACCATTTCTATTTCTGTATTCATTGTTACACTATATATAAAGGACAGCTGATGTTTTCGAATGCTGTAAATAAAACAAATCAGAACATTACAACTTATGAGATTTTGGTATGACAACAATGGTTAGATAGATAGAGGCTTTATTCTTTAAACCACCAAAAATAAGCCTTTGTTTTTTAAGCTGTTGCACTGAGAAAAGAAGAATAAAGGCTTACATTCAGAGACGGCCGAGTTGCCACCATTCGCAGACCTGACCCTCCGGAACTTCCCACCAATTCCAGAAGAGGAGCTGTTTGAGGACATAGAAGACGCAGGTGATGGTGATGATGACAGTGATGATCGTGATGAAGAAAAAGATGAAAGCTCAAAGCGAAGAGGAACAGGAGCTTTGGGGGGAAGCAGGATTCTAGAGAGGAAGACGGACAGTGCAGCACCACAGAGCGTCAAGGCGATGGCGGCACACTTCCATAACTTCATCTTAAAATGAGTAAGAGCATTGGCACTCTGCAAGAGAGAATAAAAGGTTCATGTTGTAATGTGGCACAAATACTATTCCGCTCTAGCTAGCTGTACCCTGGAATCAAAACATATATACACCTCCTGTGTCTTTGATTTCGTCACTCTTTCATGCTGCGTCAAATTAATTTTGGATAGCATTGAAAAAGTGGTCTTGTAAGAGTACCCGTCTACAGTTTATTCATGTACATGTTCGTCATACAAGTAAATTGCCATCTGCTATCAATCAGCATCTTTGATTTAAACCCACTGTCTGACACATGACTTCAGAAACAATTTACTTGATAAGCAAACTACTGTTTGTGTTTTAGAGATATGAAGGATTGACCCTTTTCATAGTCTGCCCACAAGGCTACTGTTGTGAGGTCGAACAAGCTTTGGAGAGCATTGACAAAAATGCCCTTCAGTCTAATGATAAATTAAGGCACAAAGCTCACATTTTGTCAAAATAGCTTCATTTAGAGGCCCCAGCACGCTAAGCATTTGCAGCAGTTGCAGGAGCAAAGCTCACACATTGTGGCCACATTTCATGTTCAAAACTGGCACATGAACCTAAATGGGCAGTTCATGGGCAGCATACTTAGACAAACATGTTCCTCATGCATATGCATTTAAAGAAAGGTGATGTAAATTGTGGGAGGACTGTGCAAAAAGCGTAGAACTGCTGAATACACTTTACGATCAATTTACTGTGCTCTACTGCGTATCATGGTGGCTGATTTTGCAACAATTTTCCCTGCCTTTTAAATCCTAATGTATATTTGCTCTAGGATCTTAGGGACAAGTTGAGCCTTGAACAGCCTGATTATTATTAAGATAATCAGGAAAATCATCTGAAGCCTTAGGAACAGATGTACACACGAGAAGATGAAATACACCGTATTGTGGCTGCAACATGCACATGGAATCGGTTATCATTTCCCAAGCTATATTTTCTTAGTCACTAAAACTATATTTTAGTGAGGAAGAATTTCATTTATTAACAGTGTTATCTGTTTGTCATTGAATTTTAATTTGCAATTTTCTTGACGTTTCACTGAGCATTTTATACACTTGATAGTTGGGAAGGGCTCTTAGCTACAGTTTTAGTAAATCAGCCTTCATGTTCAGGCGCATGAAAGCATGTGTTGTGCTTGTACATACGTCAGGAATTGAGAGTGTTGTAATCATATTGCAATAAATATATTGTGTATATTTGTGTCACACTGTGATGAACGATGAGTTTGGCATCGCAGCTGACCTGGAAAATCATTGTTACAGAGTGGCTACAAACAATTCATTACAATCTGAACTTAACTACCACTTTTCACTGGACTGAATGGGATTTTTACCACTATTTGTCCAAAATCAAAACAGTTGCTATGAACATGGGTCAACTTCTCAACTATGGTGCATACCAAACAAGTTCCATGTGCATTTTAGGGTTTAACCCCACTGTGAGAAAAGACTTCCTGTAGACAGGTTCATCACTCAGCGATTTCATTCACAGATGTTATCACAAGTGGTTTTGCCATCCACAAATATTTTGTTTCTCCACTGAACTTGTTCCAGTCGTGAGTCACAGGTGTGGATTCTTGGAGGGAGTGCGATGTCCTTTGCCCCCATTTTTGCTTTCAGAGACTTTTCTGACACATTCAACCCCAGCATGTTCTTTCTACTTCGACTGTGCAAAGATCATTCTGGCAATTCACCAGAGGCTCTGCATAACCTATTACAGTATTGTCCCAGTCATGAAATAATTCTCGGCAGCTTGTCAAGTCACACATGAAAAGTATATTAGTTTTCTTCTTTAAGTCACCTCCTCAGTCAAGTTGTGCCACAGTCTTGTGGGGGTAGTTTTGTTTTCGGATGGGACATTTGTGGATTTATGGGCCTTTTCCTAAATGGGCCTGTTGTGATAACACACTCCAAGCATCACCTACAGACACACAAATCTATGATGTGACAACATTATGAAAACCCTCATAATGTTGCAGTTGTACTGTGATGCACATAACGTGTAACATGTACGTGACATAAGGAGACCCGAAATGATCAAATATGATGAAATATTTCCGATGGTCTGTTTGTCATGAAGATGTTTGCATAATTAAACTATCATATCACGCTGGATGCTGCCAATCCTGTTACATCAGCGAACAGGCGCCCATGCTGGCTAGCATCACTCTGAGGGAAAAGGAAGGGTCATGCTACCCACCCAGAGAGAACCTGGCCAACTATGATCTCTTGGCCTCCTCTGGTTCCCAAATTTTGAGGTTTGATTAAATATTTGCTGTTTTGTTTACAAACATACTATTCACATACCAGTTCCTTTCAGTTGTCCTCACTCTTGAAAAAGGGGTTCTTCAAGGATTCTTCAAGAATGGTTCTGTAAAGAACCGTAAGCACTCAAAGAAACATTTGAATGTTCACATGATTCTTTGCACTGTAAAATGGTTCTTTACTATGATAGGAAACTGCTTGAATATGGTCCTCTAGCACTAAAAGGTTTTGTATTATTACTATATATAGAACCTTTTTTAATAGAATTATTGTGCAATACTGATATTCTGTGTACACTTTATTGGGATATCTATCATGTAATTGGAATTTTCTTCTTTGTTTGAACCATAGAGAGTAGAAGGATGCAAAACAGTTCTGCAGATGAGGAAATGGTAATCTGACAGTGAGAGAGAACTTCTCCAGACACAGAGCCTCTCAAAGTACTTTGCCAGAGCATATTAGTATGTATTGGCTTCAATTAGCATTTGGTTGCTGACCAGAAAAACATGGAAAGTGGAAAACGAAGAAGACCAAGAAACAAGTTCTCTAGCAAAGGGAGGAATAAATGTTTTTAGATGTCTCTGTCTAATGGCTAACAGAATATTGGCTTCCATTTGAGCACAATGTGTTAAAGTTCATGTCTCTCAAAACAGAGATCATTGTTTTTCCATGTTCTGCAAAGGTTTGACACAACCTGTCATGTAGTGAACTTCAACATCTAAAATACTGCCGAGATTTATGCTGATTAATTTAAAATAGCACTGGACTGTCACTGCCTCAAATGTAACCTCAGTGGATTGTAAAAGTTTCTTTCAGTGTTTTAGGAGGCACTCTTTGAAGCTTAATGCTCTTGATGCCTTGAAGGAAATGTCATAGCTGAGGAGCACTTCATGCACTGTGAAGTGAATTAGTCATTAGGAGGCATCTGTGGGATGACTGTCCTGATCCAGGGTCAAAACCATATCTGAATAGGAAAATGTTCTGTTCCAGGTCTCTCTGGTAGGCGTCACTCCCATGCTCATAAAACAAATGTTGCCAATGTAAAATCTGCCCTATGTTTCTGGTTGTCCCATTGTCAAGCATTTATACTCTCTACTAGAGATGGCTGCATCGAATATCAGGTATCTGATCCAGGTTTTTTCAGCGGTTTTTAAAGAAAATAAATGTATCAGCCAATAGTCTAATTAATAATAAGGTTTCAAATGGGAATCCCACAATGTATTCAGTTTTTACACAGTGGAGTAGATAGTGGTTTGATGTGAGAGGGTCCATTGTAAAGAAGCTTAATGACACAGGCATAACCATTGTATGGTGTAAAACCATTTCATGTAACAACGTTATGGGAGCCTTTGGAGGTAATGACTGCTTTAGAGATCTGGTTCTTTGACTAATTATGCCGACATTTTGAAAATTGGTGGTATTTTCTTGCTACGTTAGTATCGACAAAGAAAAACTGGTTTTGAGTCATCTTTCTCATGCATATAGGAGAGATTTTGGATCTTTTTCATGCTGTTGGATCCTTCCTAGTTTTCTCCCCTATCATACGTTTTACAACCCAATAAAGCATTTTTCAGATGTTCTTCCAATACAAAAGTGATGACAGATTAAGAATTTACAGTTGAAACCTTTCTTGGCCTGTAGTCTAGTTTTTAAAAGAGGATGTCTCCCAAAAATCTGCAGTACAAGAATCAGTTTTACTCTATGGTACACTACGGTATTCACTATTCTATATTTCAAATGAATTGTTAGTATTAAAGGGCCTATATAATATATTTAATTTTTTTTTACTCTAAGGTCCAATTGTGGCATTTGGCTTATGCACTAAAACAGTCATAATTCATTGTACCTGATCATCAGGCGAACCTCTTTGTAGCCCTTAGAATTAAGGTATATGACTGATATATGTAAATGATCTGTTCTGACTGGCTGCCCTGTATTGTGCCTTGTTCGGTCTAGACTGAAACAGTGCTTATAATCTCACTGGGTGGAGCTAAACTGCTGTTAACTGAATAAGCGTGTATATATGAATGCATTTTTTGTGTCATCACAAAACCAATTAAATCAAAATGGGCAGTTTTGCAGGTGTTTTTAAAAATAGACTGTGTGGACTGGGGTGTGAATGATACATTTAGAAATTTTAGCAGTGTTTATATACTAGATTAAATCGTGCTGTCTCAAAAGAAGCTCCTTGTTTACGAACTGGCGAGCCATGTGCAGCAATTTCTAATCAGAGAAACGAATAAACCACTTGGCAACAGTATTTCATCAGTAACGTTTATCAGCTCAGCACATACAAAGCATGACAGTATGTTTTCATAATATAATGGAGAGTATGGGCTATTTCCAGCAGTGCAGAGAGCTTGAATCATCAACATATATGAGGAATGTTGTCTTTAACTAAGGCCGTTTCTGCATATAGGCCAAAAAAGCCGTTTTTAAATGTAGTGGCATTGCTAACACTATACAATTCTACTCCTCCATCCAAAGGTGCCTCCATCCTACATGATCTCTAACTATTCAAATAGTTGAAATCAGCATTTTGTATCCATAGTAGGGGAATGCTCACTTAACAGTGGCGTCTGTATTTGTGTAAGTGTTTGTGTGTGATTGAATGTTCTTTCAGCATTATCCAAACACTATCTGACTAATAGGTCTACCTCTAGATTTCCAGTGTAATTCCTTTGTTTCAGTGATCTTAACAACTGTGAAAAGGCCAGACAGGATATTCTCTACATAAATTGTACCATTAAGTGCCTTGTCGCTTATTAGCAAACAATGCAATTGTTCACAGGATGCTTTCAAAAAGTGTCCCCCTGCCTTTCTAACCTATGTTGAAAATATCTATGTGTGTTTTCCGCTACAAACGAAACTTGAAGAGCATTATATGTATTTTTGGAACATTCAAAACAAGACCAAAAATAAAACAAATTGTCTGGTCAAGTGTGTACCTAACAATAATCAAATGGACACAGTGGCGCCTTAGAACTTTTCCCCATGCACGTTTCTCATACTGGAGAAACAACTGGAAATCATGCTTTGTTTGTAACTGTGTGACTGTGCTACAAAGTATTTCACAAATCATGTGCTTCATACCATGAAACGGTCCTCACACTAATTTAAAAAGCGATTACTTTCCCCTCATTACATTCAATTACAATCCTTACTATGTTAACACAGGTGTATATGTTCACTGAGGTGCAACATTAAAGGAATGAGCCATGAAAATGCTGTTGTAAGCTTCAGGGGATTAGTGTTAAGGCCATCCAGTTTACTGTGTCAGTCTAGACTACCGTTTTCTTGCAAATTCTTAGAATGAAGGTGTGAGGGTGTGAGGCTGACATGCTTTGAGTTAATCTTGAGTCATTCCTGGAACTGATGCCTCATTGTGGTTCATCAAGTATAGACATGGTCAAAAAACAAACAATATCTTGAACTCTCACTTGCATCTGGCCACCATAGGGCTACCACTATGAAAACGAAAAAACATTGCAAAGTGCTGTCATCATAATTCAAAATGTCAAAAAATTATATTTCAATATGTCACCGCTGTTGGAAACGCTCCATTATTGGTACTTTTTTTCTCCACTTGAAACCATCAGCATCAGAAAACTTTAATGGATCCTGGAGGAAATTGCTTAAACTAAACTTGACTTTTCATCTAAAGCCACGGCAAATGGGCAAATAAATGTTTATATTAACTTACAGTAGGATTTGCAAATGTGGATTTTAATGTTCAAATTTTGTTCTGGTCACAACACTATTATCAATATATTTGTTCTTTGGGGACTGCTAGTCAAAAGGTCTCCCAGTGCAAGTGTGGGACAAGTTTAGGTTTTATCTGAAAGATATATGTTGTAATCTAGGCAGTGGAAGACACCCCTGACCAGCAGTTTGTGGTGTTTTGTGGACTGAACAATGCAATTACATGTTAGGAACCACTGATCCACAAAACAATTGGCTTCCTTTTCCTGTTTTTTTTTAAAAATTGCTTTATATTTACAGATTTTTATTGGTAATTGCGTAGAAAAAATACAGAGTTGTATGTTTAGTTATTGTATACTTTATATCTATTCTAGCCAAACACGAAACAGACTATCGTGGGCAAGCATACCATTCAGGCTAACAATGGTAAACTATCCAACCTTTTTAAACATCCAAGATTAAACCAACAACAAAGTGGAAGTCCACAGATTTTTCAAAATCATTCAATAATTCTGAGTGGCTTGATGTGACATGTGCCTTTCCAGAGAAACTTGCACAATCAGAAGTGTTCACAGGAATAGTCACAGGAACCAGATGCCTGAAGATTGTATAATGATTTCATACATACCACCATATATTCTGAGGAAAATATAATAGGCCCATGTCTTATTGTCCTGTCAGTATTCGTAACCGTGTATGGTATCGCAGAGGTTGTCGGCCTTTTAACTCTCATGATGTCTTATTAGTAACAGACAAACAATTACACTCAAGACGTTCCTCTGATGCTACCTCACCATTAGTCATGAACAATAAACGTCAGTGTGGACTGAAACATCACAGGGAGTTTTCAGAGATCCACTGCTTAGTACAACATGTTGAAATGTTTTGGTTGATTGACAACATGATCCTTTCACCTGACAGCAGGCTATCCACGTCCACCTCATACAATGTAATCAACGGAAAAGGTGAATAATATCCTGCTTACTCCTTCTTTCTCTTGTGCTTTTGAAAAACTTCTATAATGAGCCACATAAGACACGTAATCCATCTTTTCCGGTTTTGAGTAATGGGCACCCCTAAAGAAGGAATTTCTTTTTTTCTTTTATGACAAATCAAAATGTAAACAGTTTGTTTGTTAGCACAAATGTAGATCATCGACCAGGACATGTTTGGTGTCTAAACTTTGCTTCTTTATTGTCACACTGGACTGACATGCTAGTGTAGCTCCGAAACAATGGAAGCTTATAAGCTGATGATTAGCATAACAGAAACTGCATAAGATGTGCTCCAAATGTACTGAAGTTGTAGAGTTGACTTGCTTTTGTGCTTTCTGACACTGTATGACACACTGTTATCTCTAAAAATGGACAAAAGTTTAGTTTAGCAAAGCTAAAAACAGTAGCAGCATCCATCAAAGACTCAGTATTTTTGTGTATTTTGTCTAATTTGTTAGATAGCAGTATGAGATACAGTGTCACAAACCACACAAGCAAGTCTATTTGAGATGACTAAATGACTCAACATGGTTTGAACCAAATTAAGCCATGCAGTTTACACGTTATTATAAATACGGAATATGTTTTTGTGAGAATTGTGTAAATGGGGAATTTTTGCTGACTTATTTCTTAAATGCTTATGTGGGAATAGTCCAAAATTTCTTTAAACAACTTTGACAACAATGGGGAGGGAATTTGGCCTCAAGGTAATACTTATGAGGATCTCTCAGTTGGCATCTGTGCTGATTTCTTTATAAGCGTAGCCGAGACTAATCCCGTCCATATATCATGACACTAAAAAAGACAAGTCAAGTAATATTACAAGCTGATGTTAGAACTTGGAGAGTAACTGATATTCCTTTTGTGTCCTTCACACAAGGCCTAGTCATGCTGGTCTCCAAGCCAGCGCTGGAGCTGTGTTCCAGTAGGTTGCTGTTTATCAGGCTGTTCCATGTCTATTACCATCCGCTAGTAGGACAACTGTATAGAAATGACTGAAAAAACACAGCTGTCTCTCAAATGAAAGGCACCACTCCCAGTGTTTATGGGCCATATGATGAATGGTTCCGCTCAAAACTTTGTTTATTTTTTGTGCCTTTCCAATTGCTATATTGCGTGTTTATGTCTAGTGTTTTGTCACGGCATCTGCTTTTGCATGGTCACGTTCAGCGGAGAGCGAATTGAAATAACTGTGTTCCTCACATACTGCAAATACATGAAACATTTATGGGCCATGTGCCTTTATGTAATGTATTCAGCACCACATAAATGATAACCGTTTTTACTATTGACTTGAATAATGCATTAGAGGATTTGTTTAGGCTTTGAAAACATAATATACAAAAATATGAATAAAGTGTATCTACACTCCTAAACACTTCAGGGTTTTTGATCTTGGACATACATGATCGTAAAACTTTCATTGGTATAGAATGTTTACACTGAAGGTTCTTAACTCTTGCGCTCATTTACAAAATGTATTCTTAAAAAAATCTTTTAACAGGTTGAAGTGCTTCCCAATGGCATCACTTCAAAGAACACTTTTTGGTGCATTTTCAAGACAGTATACATTATAAATTAAGAGGGGATTGTAGATAAATTATACTCTTAAATAAGAATGTTCCTAAATGGTTCTAACATGTGGATCCTTAAAAAAAACCTTAGCTGGAAGGTTGGAGGTTTTTTACATTTTAAAAAGGTTATCCATACTCATATCTCATATGTTTATTATGGTACCTGTAATCTTAAGAGAGCAAACATTCTAATGGATGTTACATTTACATTGCCAGTTGGTTTTATATCAGTTACACAAAATAAAGGTTCTGAAATGGTTCTAATCTGTAGTTCTTAAAAACGAACTTCGATTGGTATAGAAGCTCTACATTATGTGGAGTTGTCTTTTTAACTCTCCACACTCACATATCTCAAAAAGTTAACATATTAACAAAAAGTTCTTTGAAGAATCATCTATAAACATGTTTTTGAGTAACTAAAAGTGGTTCTTGTTGGGCACTTGCTCCTAAGAACCTGTTTTTGGCACCTTTATTTTGAAGAGCGTCTGTCTAACCCAATTATCTAAATAGCAGACTGTAAGCGCCTAACCACTATGTTGAGGTTTTAAGTGTTTACAAAAGCAAGATATACTACCAATCACAATCTAACCCCATAAATAGTTGCATGGAAATTCCTTAAACACGTGACAACTACATGTTGCTACTGTTTGATATGCTTGCCTTTCCTGTTATATTATATTATTGTATTATATTATATTACATTATATCAAATTGCAATATATTATATTATATTGTATTATATATTATATCAGATTAGATTATAAAATAGTAATTGTCCTTATAGTCAGCAGCATAAGCAATTTGTTTGCTTAAAAAAACCTTTTGTTAACAGACCACATTATATCATTGAAGAGATCTATATCATGCTGCAGATGTTCCTTATGCTGACTTTGGTCAGGTGGGGAGGTTTCAAAAGAGAGAAAGTGAACTCTATCTCAGCTCCCAATCCCTCCATCAAAAGCCTTTGTTCTGCCAGGAGGAACCACTCAGAGTTTGGCCACAATGCCTGTAAAGCCTTTATTCACGTCTTCTTAACTGAAAAGCATAACTCTTCCCTCCTGAAAGAGCGGAGGAGGCCTTAAAGCTGTTCTTTTCTAATGGGATCTTCTCGCTGAATGTTCTGGCAGTTCTTCAAGGCCAAGGTTCCGTACTTTTGCTCCCTTAAACATCCATTATTAGAAATGATTCAAAACGTTTTCTTCATGCGTATCATATCCTTCATTTTCCTTACCTGTAGTTGCATAGTATATGTAATCATGTATTTTAGAATAGCAGAAAGAAACATTTCTCCTGTAACAAACACGTTTTGTTGCTGCTTCGTATTTTTTTTACACCACGACTGGGAAAATGTTTCCCATTTATATCATCCCCACAAAAAAATGTGTCTAAATACATCACCAGCTGTTTAGTTGTATAAATAATGGCCCCTCCCGTGTATACAGAGTTCACTTAGAGTGAATAATCTTGCTGGGGCAGTTCTAATTTTCAGCATACATTTCTTGTAATTGCCTGCGCAGGGGCATGGATGTTCCCAGTAGGTTTCGCATGGATGGACTTCAGCTATGCCTGTGCTTCCTATACATTGCATGTTCCTCTCGCCTTCAACAGAAATAGATTAGATGGTGTGTTTGAGAGAGCGTGGCAGTGGCAGCGGATCACTTTTATCTCGTGCTGTTGAGATAACAGCACTTAGAGAGCGGCACTGTTCCTCCACCGAGAGTGAATGGAGATGCACTCTGAAAGTTTAGACTGGTGTTTGATGGTTGAGTTGTATGACGGACAGCAAACAGAAAAGTCAAGCTGACTGATTATGACAAATGACTGAATCCCCTTTAGCGGGTTATCACCTGAGGTGTAACAAAAAAGTAAAGTGAAGGGCAAACACATTCTGAGCAAGAGTGATTCCTAATTTCTCTGTTCATGTAAACATATGTTTTGATGGAAATGATGACAAACAGCCATAAGCCAAGGAGCCTTGTGTTGTTTTACGGAATGTTAGAGATAAATATCTATGTTTTCCCAAATTTCACATGCACTTCCTTTTATGAAAAATGAACGTAAGCCAAAGCCAGTGACAGCAATTCCTGCGTGAATTTGTACATAACTTTGTATGAATGATCTGATGTTTAATTTCAGCACATGCTCATCGTGGGGTGACAGACTGGCACTTAAGCTGCGGCTTAGATGACAAAAGTGGATGTGTCCTTACCGTTTGCCCGGCTTATCCAGACTTGTCAGCGTGTCTATGTTTTCAGATGACCTCTGGGCAAAAATGGCACTGATCAATATTCCAGCCCTTTTATCTGGGGAGAGGTGAAAGAGGCTGCAGTGGTCTCTCCCTCTTTTTCTTCTTGTCCTTCGTGGTTGTGTCCAGCAGTCTAAGGTTCGGGACGTTCAAGGGCTAGTCCCCAAAAGTGCTGCATTCTTTCAGCTTCAGAGGACCGTCAGATATCCAGGGGCTTAGGGTGTGTAAGAAGGCTCCCCAAATCCCCATCTTGCTGCAAGGGAGTGATTGTGCAATAAGTCAAGCAGGCATGTGGGGGAAAAAAAAGTCTTCCTCTGGGTAAAAATAAAAATTTGACACAGATGATTTGCTTTTGAGAAACACCCCCTAGAGTATGGTCTACAAGTGGATTTCCAAAAGTTAAGAAGTGATTAAAGCAACTATTTTGCAAATCCACGTCCCAGACCTTGCTAAAAGTCAGTAGAGAATGTAAAAGTCATTTAAAGACATTTTAAAGCACTTGCAATAGCCTTATGCAAACAGTTTGCCGTTGCTCACCAGTCCACTCACGTCCTGTGAAATACAATGCTGAGGAGATGGCAATGTGGCTTGAGAAAGTTGTTTATTCCGCGAAAATTCCTCTGCAGTGATTCACTAAAGCGAGGGAAAGCTGATGGCAGCACACTCGCGCCTCTTCAGCAGATCTCCAACAATTATTCCAAAATCCATTAAGTGCGTTCCAAGTTAAGAGGCTTCTCATCGGACCCAAAGAATCTTCTTCTCAGCCGTTCCAACAGATATAATCTGATACGACTTTCTGAAGGAGTGCATTAGACAAGTTTTCAGGTAGTGATCCCAGCCTCGATTACACAACCAAACCCTAGAGCCTGTGTGTGTCCTCTTCTCTGGGCTGGGACCAGGATGTTACTTTCTCCTTTTGATCCTGTCTGATCAGTGGATTACGAGTGAAGAGCTGCTGCTACGTGGTGCCCAACAAATCAAACACTTTCATCAGAAGCTTGAAATTATTTCCGTCCACAGCAAGACTGGACCAGTTCCTTGCGGAGGGAATGGAACTGGTGCGCAAAAGCGAGTCTCCAGCTGGCTTAGTGCTGAAGTGCTGGTGCAGAGGGGATGGTTGAAGAGAGAGATGGAAAGGGTGGGGGCTGTGGGAGTGTTGCTGCACTTTACTCTTCCTTTACCCTCACCCCTCCTTCATAGACACAAATGCAAGACTAATAAGCTTCACCTCCAGCCAAGTGGAAGAGAAAAAGTTCATTAGAGTGGGATCTATGGTCATTTTCCCAGTATTCATCACACACTTTTATCACTGTCTTGTTTGCACTGGCTCCTCTTTTCATGTGCTGCTCTAACATCCATCAATATCTTAGATGCTCATTTGTTTATTGGTTTTGTTGTCTTGTCTATGTATTAATTGTTTAATCATATATTTTATTTATAGTCGTTTCACACTTTCATTTATCCACAGTTTATGTTGTGTGTAGTACCATGGCCCAGAAGAACATTTCAACTCTAATGTATGCAAGTCATGATCATAAAGACTACTTGACTCGACTTAAACCACTAATTACATTACACTGACCACTTATTTTTTTTAACCATTAATCAGTTATCAACAGCCATATTATTTTGACTGTCCCCTATTGAGTATCTTGATTATCTATTGAAGATTCAATTGTTAACAAATGGTGTGGTGAAAATCAATAGTTAACAACAGCCTTAGGGTTAGGGTTAGGATTAGGATCAGGATTAGGATTAGATTTAATGGTTGAGGTTAGGGTTGGGTTCATGGTTAGTTTTAACTGCATCATTTCTATTCAACTTCAGTTGCATTTAATAAATATCTAGTTGAGCTTTAAACAAGGCAAGCAATAAAGCATCTACAGTGGACCATCCAAGCTGTGTTACTGAAATGTGAACTGTCCTTTGGTCCATATGTTCTCTGAGCTTGCCTTTTCAAAATATGGTTAAATATTATTAAATCCAGTCTTTTGGCCACCTGAGTACTTATTTAAAAATCAATAACAATAGAACATACTAATTATATTGTAAACGAAGTTCTACAAATTGAAATCATTCACATAGTTGCTATTAGGTGCTCTTCTGAAGTGTAACCAAACAAAGTTTATTTCCTTTATACCAGTCAGAACCAGTTCTGTGGCGTTTTTAGCTAGTTATTTTTTTTTCTTACTGCTCATTGAAATAAATCTATCAGAAGTACAGATTCTAAGTTTTTAGCCAATACCAACTCTGCATTTGTATTTCAAGTCAGTGGTCTGCATACAGGTAAGTAGATCTTTTACATCTCTGTCATTGTTGATTTCTAGAAACATTGAAACAAATGGAAAGAAGTCAGTGCAGACTCCAACCTGTCCATACAGAACATTATTTAAATGTAAATATGGTTTATTGTGCATAGTATAGCTAAATAAAAGTAATAACTCGCAAATGATCCATGTCATTAATAATTAATATGTATGTAATAAAATACATGGTCTTCAGCACATTTCTTTCACACCAAAGTGTGCCGATAAAAGTCATTACAAGAAGCTATTTGTGAATGCATTTAAATGGATATTCTTCTTGTCACTTGTGCATGTGCATCATCCTCATTGCACTGCATTTTAAACGCCAGTGTTTAAATCATAAACACTGACCTGGGCTGTTTGCCTGAAGCTCTATAATCAATTGGCTTTTATAGGCAACTGTGACAGACGTTTTACAACACACTCTCTCTTTGAAATACAAAGTGTCTTTTATGATGATGATGTGGAAAACTATTGAAAAATGTTGTAGGGCTTCACTGTCATGACAAATTAGTCACAGATACAGGCAAACAGACACAGATCGAAATAAAAGGCACTGTTACTTCTCTAAAATGATGCCTCAAGTAAAAATATGAGATCAAAAACTACTGACCGAGATAGATTACATGGTCTTCTTACCATTGGCCTGACTTAACCAGACTCATCAGCTAGTCCGTTTGTTAAACTAAAAAAGTAAAGATATAGACTCGGAAGATAAGATAAAAGGATGATCTTAAGATACGGTGTGACTTTTTCAAGGTGATGATCTAAACACCACCTTAAATTTAACTCAACACTGGACAGTGGGGAAAGAAAGCATTAGCAAAGGCTATAAGTTTACTCTTCGAGGTGAAGTTAGCAGCACAGTTTGTAACAGCTCAGGGATCATGTTTGCAGGGTGTGGCTTTTGGCATATGTTATTGTATACAGTTTCAGGAGTTTGCTTTGTAACAATCTGACCTTTAACACACTTCAAGAACTTCACAAAGACACGTGTTAAAGAGTCCATGTCCTACCCTGTTTTGATTTTCTCGAGGTCCGCTTGTGATGTTTTTGTGGGCTCATTTCTAGATGTGCATTTTACGACCTCCATTGTTATTCTGCTTTTAATGCTGCTATATGTAAATGTTGTTATGTAAATGTGTCGTTTTTGGGACATCACAAAACAATACAGTATTAACATACATCATGAAACAATGATTTTTTTAAACTATATAAAAAAAAGGGGTTAAAAGTCAACATAAAGAAAAATCTGTAACTTCACTTAACTAATCATTTGAATCATATTTACATTCATGGCATTTAGCTGACGCTCTTATCCAGAGCGACGTACAACAGTGCTTAAGTCGTCTACGTCTGTTTCTTAAGCCTGTAAAGCTAAACTCAAATCCACATCCATTGTTCAACCAAGTTACTACATGCTCACTAGACCTAGACTCCCGACA
>JBBJLS010000039.1:14559752-14579452 GCA_037577275.1 Bryconaethiops microstoma
ATTGAGCTGTGAGAAGCCAGCACAGCTGTTTAAACATTATAGGCTAAAACAGTTGTAACATTTAGTCATGAAACATTACAAACTACTGGGTACCATTTTGCATGGCTGAAATGAAATTTTGGCAAATAGTACTTTCGAGATGTCTGAATTCAGCCCTCTGTAGGTTGATAATTTTCACTTCCAACAAACAATGTGGCATCCTTCTGTTCCTAACACATTACCCAGTCCATATCAGTATAGGAGCCCGGTCTCATGAGTTTTCGTGAAGCCATCACGATATACAGTGTAATCAAAATAAGTGTCAACCAAATTCACAACACATGTCACTCTGCTAATAATTCAACTTCACATGGATCACTGGGTCATCCCAAAAAGAATGCTTCAGACCACTTTTTCGAGATATTTCAAACTTTTTTTATAAAAAAATAATGGTACAATACTGCTAAAATGTCAGAATTCTGCAGATAATGCTGCCTAAAATTATGAGAATATAACCATTGTTATCAACAAAACAAATAAAACAGTTCACTCTTTAACAGTACTACTTGTGTGTGCACAACAGACATTGCCATGGCAGACTGTTGTAATGCAGCAGTCATGATACCACCTTTCACATTCGTCACACTGAGTCTGAAAAAAGATTTCAGAATAATGACTTTGCAAAATGTTTGAAAATGTATTTATGTACATTTTTTGTATTTTTACATTTACATTTACGGCATTTAGCTGATGCTCTTACCCAGAGCGACGTACATCAGTGCTTAAGTCGTCTACATCTGTTTCTTAAACCTGTAAAGCTAATCTCAAGTCCACATCCATTGTTCAACCAAGTTACTACATGCTCACTAGACCTAGACTCCCGACAAACGACAGCTAAACAATACCTGTCGAAGAAAGTGTTTGTTTGTTTGTTTGTTTGTTTGTTTATTTATTTATTTATTTATTTATAGAAGGAATTTGAGCTTAGGTCCCTTAAAAGGAAATAAAAATGGTACAAATATTTCAAAAGGATGTAGAGATCTAACCAAAGCCAAAGTAACTTTTTTGGATTTCTCTTGCTGGGTGTTCAGCTGACATACGAGCGACTTCTCTACAAAGTGCTCCTCTAAGTTAGCTGCTCCTGAGTTCGTTTAGAACTTGTTAATTCAGCACAGAGTGGACTGTGGTGCTGATTTAACACTCCACCAAAAGTAAAACACTTTATTCTCATGTTTAGTCTGAGAACATTTCAGTACTGTGGCCCAATCTGCAAGAGAGCTGAAAGTTGTCATCAGCAACCTGCTTTTACCCGATCGATCTTCAGCTCTGAAGATTGTGTTTAGGCAAATGCATGTAAAAGGGAGGCAGTCGTTATTCTATTAGCCAAGCTTGACCAAACAAGTCGGGATCTTTGTCATCTATCCTCATTCTATAGCGGAACAATGTATTTGTTTGGTTTCCCTGGAGATTAAGTCTGGAGGAGGGTAAAACACTGGGCATGGCTTGTAGCCAGGTATAGGGTTTAATTTTTTTTTTCGTCTCATGATCATAGCATTGAAAGTCATCTGTGGATTGAGTGTGCATTCTATAGCACAGCGGTCTTCTAAAGAGAGATCATATAACCTGAACATATGCTCGGGTAAGGCCTTATAATACGATTAAGCATTAAACACTGAGGTGATGGTGCTGACTGCTTCGTGTTAGATTAAAAAGCTTGCAAAAGCTTTAATTTTATGCTTGTGCAAGCAGGAAGATCAACAGCAATGCTCGACAAGGCTGGACAATTTGCTGTATCTGGCCGCTTTGCTAACAAGGATCTTATTTAGTCTCTGGAGTTCTTTGAAAATGCCCATTTTGTGTGGTCTGCTTTAGCACTAACTGAATGTAAACCCAGCACCCAGGTTCAAACATTTCTTCTGGCAGAGTCTATTGCTAAAGGCTTTACTCTCTTTCTGCTAATGAGAGAACTTTGTAACATGATGGATGAAAACAGCAGTCCAAACATTCATTCTGAAGCAGGAAAATCCCAGTAAAAGGCAGCTGTAAATGAAAAAAAAAAAATGGTGATTTCTACTCCAGTCACTCGATCCACCTTTTTTTTTTTTTAGTTTATATGTCCATTTATTAGGTCAAGAGACTGAACAAGGACAAACCGTTCCATATGCAAAGTCTGACTGGGGCTGTAGCCAGAAAATCGAGGATCAGGTAAGGGTTTGTGTAGCAAGCTGTTGCCCTCAAATCACGGCAACTATAAACAGTGCTGAGAGGAAGGCTCTGCAGCTGTGCTTGGCTGGGAAGCTGAAGCCTTGCATCTGTAGGGTTTAGGCTACTTGTGAGATAGAAAGAGGTGAAGTCATTCTTGGGCACGCTCAACCCCAACGTTCACATTTTGAGATCGAAAGGGAAAGGGATCCCATCAGTGGTTTGCCATTAGGTCCTGACTCGTCTACCCCAGTGCACTATTCCACAGTATCTTTTTCGCTGCTGCTTAGAAGTGTGACTGGCACTCATTTGTTTCATTTCAGGTTTTCTTTCACAATGAAGGAAACATGTGCAATTGCTCAACCAAACGAGCTAGGATGATGACCAGAACGTCTTGTCAAATTTAATCTCAAACCTCATCTGGACCTCTATAATCACCCTTGCCACAATGAAGAAATTTTGGAAATCTCCTCATAATTCTCTGCTCTTCTTGTCAACAGGAGAACCAAAAGCACAAATCTCTGATCCAGCTGCATTGCAAACTCACAAGTATCTGTTGATAGACCTATTTTAGTTTCAGTTACAAAACACTAGCAAACGAAGCTTCAGGCGACTGTCTGTAATAGCCTGGAAGATAATATAAGGTTCTTTATGAATGCAACACAAGAGTAATGAATTGCTGGCTTCAAAACAAGAATTTGGATGGATATTTAGTAAAAGGAACTAAGCAAAATATAGAATTGAGTGAAAATAGTAGTGATGAAAATGATAAATATTTTGCTGTAGTGATATGAAATGTGTGTAGGTATTTTTTAAATGCAAATTTCTGAATCAATAAATTGTCAAGGAAATACAAATGTCTAATAATAAAGTACTCCAGACCTTTCCTATGCTATCACAATCATTTTGGCATGTGGAAAAGAATGACTGCAGATTAATTACACAGGTCAACAAAACATTTTTTTTTGTAATCATCAGAAACCACAACACTTTTCTAAACCATTTTTTCATGCTAATTTCAGATCTGCTTTCAGATCTGCTTTATATGCTAATTATACCACTATCATGCAATATATAACTAGCTTCATCATAAAAACTGTACATGGTAGGGAAAAACTAGATTTAAAAATCAGCATGAAAAACACTACAAAACCCACATAAACTCATCTCTGATGATTTTGACCTGTTGACCTGTGTTATCTAAACTGGATGTTTAGGTTCTGTAAGATCTCTATGATATTCCACTGGATATATTTCATGTTTCATAAAAATCTGTCTCTCGAAACTGTGGGGCCTGCCATTGTAAAGTTTAGAATAAATCAAAACCTTACAAGTTCTCAAGAACAGTGACTCATAAATTGTTGAAAAAGCTCACGATGTTGACCATAAATTGGATTGAAGGGACTTTATTATGCCTGTGACTAAAGAAAAAAGGAAGTGCAGCTGGAATGAATTGCTTTCTCTAAAGTTCTTTATAGAACAGTTGCAAAAGGCAAATTGGCCTGAAAAATGATTCTACCGTTTTCTTTCTCAGGCTGAAGTTGAGTTGGCATGCCTCAAGATCTCAAGAACAAAACAAGTGAACAAGTTGACTGACAGATTGGAATTCTATAAAAGTAAGCATGAAATGGGTACTCGTATGTTTTCTGGCACACAGGCCTCACATAGCAGTCATCACAGAAGCCAAGTTAGCTTTACAAATGCTTCTCAAAATCATACATCTGCTCAGACCCAATGAATCTTTAGCGAGCCTTCTTAAGACAGAAAAATGTAGAAATATTATAAATACTGTAGAAGGTGAAGATAAACTGAAAGCGAACATCTGCTATGCGTAGGAACAATTTTTACCATATTCACTTTCTCCCTGGTTGACAAATATTGTGCAATTTATGTTTTGTTGCTGCATTCAAAGTAGCCTAATGTTTATATATACGGCGAGGCTCAATTTGGCAATTACAAAGTAAGCACTTGCTAAAGCTGCTGGATTTACAGGCAATGATTATATTAGGATTCAAAGCTACATCTGAGGCCAGTTCTGGGAATGCACTGCAGTCTTTCCCTTCTGAATTCTCTGACAAGAAAAACTTTTTTTTTTAATTCAATTGTTTTGTTTTTTTGAGCTGTCTTTTTGGGAATTAACGTAGAAACGTCTTCTGCTTTTGCAATGAGCTAGCACTAAACACAGGCTTCCCTCTAAGGGTGCTTATAAATCAATTAAGAAAAATGAAGGCCTAAAAGTGCATAACTCTGTCATTTCCTTTCCTCAAATGACACACTGCTGTGGCGACATGATGCTGTAAAAGCGAGTCCTCCTGCACGTCTCCAAAATATTCCATCTCCTGTGCTAAGAGAAGCGTTTCAGAAACCCAATTATGACCTGCAAAGAGCCGCATGACTTCTACTTTCAGCATTATTTGCTGACTTTGCATCCCTGTGTGCGTGTGTGTGTGTGTGTGTGTGTGTGTGTGAGGCAGGATGAGTGTATGTACTCGGATGGGTGAGGGTTATTGTGTGTGCGCGAGGAGACAAATTTGAGAAGTTTGGCTGGAGTGTATTGGATTCCCTATGCTCAGCACCGTGTAAATTATTCAGCGGTGGGATTTTCTTGGTTTGGGAGTTTATTAGTTTAAGTCGCAACGCCTGTGGTGGGATTTCAGTCCCTTTCATTTGCAACTGCTCATGTAAGAAATATCCCCAGGCTAAGCTTTATTTAAGATTTCAACTTTATTAATATTGACATGTATGAAAAGCTATACTAGTGTGTATTATAAGGATTAGTATTTGAATATGAAAGTGTATAAATATATCATTATGCTTAACCAAACCTGATTATTGTAGTTGGGCATGGGCTGGGTTGTAGGAAATTAAATATATATATATTTTTTTTTACTCACAACAGTGAGAACGCCACGCAAAACCATTTTTATAAGCCATGTTCGTATTATTTCGTTAAGACGGGTAAACTCTGCAAAAGTCAATTACAGCTGAATATTTTCACTCACTACTGTTAGCAATATCTCTTAAAATGAATACTGTGTATAGTCTTCTTTGTAGGAACCCCATTGCGGTGAATGGAATACACCTTCAGATATTACAATATTAAAAGAAGTGTAAGTGTACATTTATGATACGTGAAGAAAACGCAGCACGACACAGAATGTGAACAGCATGAAATTGTTCTCTGCATTTAACCTATTCAGGTGAAGCAGCGGGCAGCCACTGACTCGGGGAGCAGGGACGGTACCTTGCTTGAGTTCCTCAGTGGGGCCACTGGCAGTCCTGGGATTCAAACGCACAGCCTTCCGATTGCAGGGGCAACTCCCTAACCACCAGGCCACCAGCTGCTCCAAGATTATGGATATTCTGTTATGATGTCATAGGAGAAGGCTTCAGATACTAATATGATAAATGAAAGAGGACCTTTTTGACCCTTTATTCCTTCTAGATTCAAATCCACTAGCAGCTGCCGTCTTGAAGGCTGCTGAGTCGATTATCAGCGTGCTGTCCATTATGCAGGGACCGTTTCAGCATACACTGATATCAAAGATAATCACAGAGTGTCTAAGCATTTTCTCCATTAGGAGAACACACAGCCCAGAGACTCTCAAGTGAAGTTTCCCTTGCTTGTACACGTTGAGATGCCCGACATCTAGTACCTATAAAAAACTGCAGAGGCTGACCTCTGACAAAGAAGAATGATGCCCTTGCGTCAAGCCCTCCTGACGCACATTCTGGGTCGATGCTAACAGCGTTTAGGCTTCCAGCGATGCACTGGGCCTCTCCGGATTAAAAGGTTAGGGCTGAGCTTGCTGATCTCCAGGCATTTCTGGCCAATAACATAATGCAGCTGGTGGCATAAACAGACGGCAAGTTTTTCTCCCTCATACGCAACGACTGGAGGATTCATCAAGCCTGGTTGCAATTTAAGTTTGTAAAAAGGAATGAAAGATTAGCGTGAAACAGTCTACTAATGACATTGACGCCATAGATAATAATGAGTAAAGAGTAATGAAAGTGTTTTGCTCTGTGCTTCTTTATGAAAGGAAAAGAGAGAGCTAATCAATAACGAATGGAAAGCAGGGAGAAAGCCCACATCAGCCCCTTTATTCCTGCAAACTCATTAGAATGGGAGAAGACGGAGTCAGGATTGCTGCATTATACGAAAGTGAGCTGGTTATTTTCAACAGATGCCAAAGCTTCAGACTTTCTGAATTTACACAATTAAAGTAACCTCATTATAGTCTAGGTGCAGTCCTAAAACACAACCATGTCATGATTAGGGAAATTTCACTATAAAAATCCAGTAGATTATGTAATGAAACAATATTCCAGGTTTGGAAAGATGGGGAATCATTCCTAAAATGTCAACACTTAAAAAATCTACTCCTCAAAAACAGCTATTGACAAATCTCCAGCTATTCTACTGCATGTTGTTACGTTCCTCACATTCCATGAAATGAACTACCTGGAAATGGATTAGCACTTGGTAAAAGATAAAAGTTCCTTCCAAAGATCTAGTACCACAATAAATAGCTAAATAAATTCATAATAGAGTTCTTAAGGGATATGTTCTAAGAATCAAGGTCCAGCTGTGAACCGACCACTAAATTTTTCACTAAATGTAACATTAAAGATAACATTTGCCCAAGCAGTTCTGAAATCCATCCACTTCTCAACAAGCAAATGACGGTCTATGTGGAAAGCCCAAAGTCAGCAATCAAAATCTTTGCAAATTTGCCCTGCCCTTTCAACTGATGAAGCGAAGTAAACTGTGAGCAGCTGTTTCTTGCATTCATTAATTCAGTTTTAAAAGTCTGTCTATAAATGCTTTGGTAATTGCCTATAAATATGGTCTAGGGAGCTCTATGGCACTCCAATAAAAATAAAAATCACACATTGGAAACTTCTCAAACAAACTGATAATAGGAACGAGGCTCAGCTCAAATTGTGTAAACCACCTACAAATGTAAAATCTGAAAAGAGCTGCTTAGAGATTATAAAACATTCCAGGCTCAAGACCCTGTGTATGCCAGACCACCCTGAAATTTATGCAAGCATATAATAATGGAATGACCCCAACACCTCACACATTGCTCTTTTATAAACGGAGTTAATAAAATAGAGGAATTTATTTTCCTAATGGGCTAAAATTTAGACAGTAAACACACACATATATCTATATATATATATATATAAAAATTAGCCCCATATTAGTACCTGAGCAACAAAATACAGCCATCAAAGACCATAAACTCAGCCATCAAAAGATATCTATTAAAGGGAGCCAAAAATACTTAACCGTGTGAACAGGTTAATTCCATATGTGCTGTTTGGAGTTTCAGTTTGTTGATCTACATCTCCATCTTGTGGCAAAGGATAGGAATGACCACAAAAACTGTGGCACTTTAGTGAAGAATTGCTCTTGCGAAAAGAAACCATTCAGGCAATGAGTGTATGAGTGTGACTATTGTGTGCAGACAAAAAATATTCGACAATATTTTTGTATTTTACCTGGTAACACTGGTGTGCTTATGAACAAAAACATTTTCGCTCCAGTGACAATTTGTATTTAAAAGAGGCTGTTTTTGCAGCTTCTGTATATTGACTGGGAAATAAACAATATTTAAAACAACACTTATTTACAAACCACTGAGCAATTAAGAGATCTGATCACACCAATAAGCCTTTTTCTCAGTTTGTTTTGACAAATAATTAATGACAGTACAATTTAAATGTGTACACAGTGAAAGGAATAACATGTAAAGAAATGTCTCAAGTCGCTCTGCATTAGATCTTTATGATCCTGCTTCAAATCTGAATCAAACTGAATTGATTAAATGGTCAAACATTAGAATTTTACTGAAGACACACTTCATCTTTAAAAAGATTTATTTAATCAATATACAATATGAACATAACACTATGACATCAAGGGTTTACAGTTTAGGTGGCCCAGAAAGCCTCCAGCCCTCCTTCTTCCCAATTTTCGTGAACATGGCCAGCGCCCCCAGGCCAAGACATGCTGTTGTGCCAGTCATAGCACTATGAGCTATATGGACAAGGACAAGAACAAAGCACATTACAGACTTTTCCTATTCAAAGGACACAATAAATTTATTTATTAGGCAGATGTTTATCTAAAACAGCATGAAGCTTTTAGTAGAAGTGTAAAGTAATGAAGTGCAAGGCAACAACTTAAAGTAAAGTAAGTGGTGATAACTACAATCCAACATTTCCATCTGACAACACATCAGTATTTAATAAAAATACTTACTTCGAGCTCCAAGAAAGATCCCGGATACACATCCACCAATGAAATAGTTTGTGGGGTCATCAGGAGCATCCCTAGCCTGTGCACTCAGACAAGTGGTCAATCCAAATATTGCCCCCAAAGTGGCTGAAAATAAAATAAAAACATTTCCTGTTTAGATTTGTGTGCATTAAATCTATACTGTTTTTAACATCCACCGTAATTTTCTTTGCTTATGAAAGTGGTTATGATAAATAAAAAAAAAACAGGCTAGCGGAGAACGAGTCACAACCTTACACAGAGTGAAATGTAACAGATTTTGAATGTAGACAAACAGGTTGAAAGTTAGTCATGCTTTTGGCCATCTTCATGTATTCCCAATGCAAAAATCATTTGTGAATTTTAACAGTAATTAGACAGACAGACTTCATGACTCACCCTGAAGACTGTTTTCGCAGCAATTGTGTTTATCAAGTTGTGAGTAAACATAACTAACACCTAAAATAGCACTTTTTTTTGTAAATAAATCACAGTGAGAACTGGCCAGTGTTGCATCTAAGCCTCCCCAAACAAACACTGGCCAGTTCTCACTGCGATTTATTTACAAAAAAAAGTGCTATTTTAGGTGTTATGTACTTTATGACTTATATCCTATATCCCCCCCATATCATTTCAAAACAGTTCATCAGATTTGATCAGAAACATCCTATAGAGATCATGTAAATAAAATGTATTTCAGATGTTGATATTTGCTGGTCTAATTTGTGGACAAAAATAAATCTGCAAATCTAAAATAGCCTCTAGTCACTATGCTTGTTTTGATGCATTTATACTTTGTTTAAGTTGTAAAGTACATCCGGTTCAAACAGCTATTAAGTGTATTAAATTCACCATGTTTGCTTAAACACTGCTTAAATAATTTAGCAAAAAACAAAATGTCTTATGATGTGCCTCACTCTCCCTTACAAGACGAAAAACAACGTATACAAACACTCATTAGGAGATAATGTATATTTTGCCAGTGGGAGCAAGCAGCTTTACAATCATCTACAGACATAGCAAAACATTTTTGACAACAGAAATAATCAGCGTTTCCATAGTTGACCAAATACAGATGACATTAAAAGTATAAATGCAATGAACACTTACCAATCGCATCTCAAAACAGAAAAGATACTGTTGTAAGACTACTGGGATTGTAAAAATAATGCATTATGTCCTGTTGTCATTATTTTATTAATGATATTCCACTATTGTGTACATTGTTCCTCTAGTCACATTTGTGCAATCAGTGTATTCTTAAAACATAAATGGACTACTGTAATATTTACGTTATCTAGATAAACCACCAATAGTGGTTGTTTTGGTTTTTTTCATTATGCTATAATGTCAAAGAAATAGTTGTCTATAAATTATGATGCAGGACAATAGCACCAAGTCCCATTTAATAGAATAGAGTTACCCCAATGGCCCAACTTGGAAACAAACTGGACTCCCTTTCCAATTCTAGAAATAGCTCTCAAAAGAACCACTGAGTGTCTGCAATTAGCCCCACCTTAAAAAGTCAATTAATCATGTTACAGAAAAGGTTTCATATTAGTTGTAGAAGTAATCCATGTACTATATAAAAAGCTTTTATTTTTATTTGGCAATACTTTGAAAGAACCTAACACAAAGTAAGGTAAAGTGTCTCTATTTGGACAATTAAATGTGGCATCCACATTGGGCACTCAAAAGTAAATGGGGAGTTAAAAACGGGATAGTATTACGTACCCATTGTGACAGTGCCATTTGCAGCCCTTGCCAGTGCTTCAACTGCTGTCTCAGGTTGGTATGCCACAATATGATACGCTGAGCCAACAAGCCCTGAAAAGGAAACAAACATTCATTCAGCAACTACTATTTACATGAATACATGTAGCAAATGATCCTTCGGGTCAGAGCTGGTCAGCTCTATGTGGTCACTATGAAAGTTGCATAGAGCACCACTTCCCCCTTGTGTCAACGAGGGTGTTTTGATGAGAGGATGAAGCACAACGATCATTCTAGTCATAAAAATGACACCCTTGTAAACAAAACATATGTCTGGCTATTCAGCCTGACACATAAGTCTTAACCACACAGTTAAAAAAAAAAAAAAAAAACCTTACAAGAAAATGAGAGGGTAAGGATTCATGGAAAATAAATGTTTTGTACATAAACCCCTAAACATGTCATAAGTTCAAAAATATAGGATATTGTCCCTTTAAATACTGTAGCATGAAGCTTCCTTTTACACATCCAGCAAAAAAATATAGATTTTACAAAAAAATATTTATACACTATATGGACAAAAGTATTGGGACACAAACATTACTCCAACATGGACTTTAATAACACTGCATTCAAATACATAGACTTTAATATGGAGTTGGTCCGCCCTTTGCAGTTATAACAGCTGTCCATACAGTGTATATCTCTACATAATAGCAACATGAGACACTTCAGCTAGAAAGCTACTGTCATATTCAACTGTCACTGTGTGCATCCTTGACTTCTAGTGAAATCTCTGTAGATGTATAGGTAAATTGTAGAATGTATGTATATTCTTCTGGCCAACAACTGAGACCGTACAAGTGCAGCGCTGTGGGGCAGAATTCTGTGTCTTATTCATTTGTGTGCAATGAGCAGAACTTGACCTTCAGTTTATTAGAACATTAACTTGACCTGGAGAGGAACCTACCTAAAACAAACAGCTGAAACGTTTAACTCCAGCTAGGAGAGGGAAACGGGAGAGAAAAGACCACTTTGACTAATCTAGTCTAGTCAAGTAGGTTTGCTATCATTTCAACCATATACACACAGTGAAACAAAACAACGTTTCTCCAGCACCATGGTGCAACATAAGAACAGAAAACAAACGCCACAAGACTTCAAGCGCAGACGGGACAGAAGAGAGTGCAAGAAAAACACAAGAGCAACAATACAACAGACAAGACAACATTCAGTGCAGTTGACAGCTACAGTACTACTGTACTAGTTTGAACGAGTACAGTATCGTGATAGACACTGTATTTCCAGCTGCTGAGAGTTACATGTGCAAAAATGCAGTACATGAGTAATTGGGCACATCTAGGCTGGATATCGTATCCGTGTTTCTGAAATGTAAATACATTTCTACAATTTCACAAAGACACAGACAAGGACTATGTTCCCTTTTTAAAAATCACAGTTGTTTCTGTAGTGGATAGCTAACCCAGCTAGCACACATTTAAACCGAGCAGATAAGACAGCCCACAGCGACTGGAGTGTTCACACACAAACCAGTAAATACACTACGACCGTAGTATTCAGCCAGCTCACCGATGGCAGTGCCCAGTTTGGTGGTAATCCATGTTTTCTCCACACAGTCTTTACCCTCTTCGAGGTCCCAGTAACCCATCTTGGAGACAACAAGGACACGGACAGTTCTCGCGAGATTTTAACTCTGCCTGAAGCTGCAGCCTGAATGAACGGTTGCAGTTCTAAAGTTGCACATACTGCCTCTTATCGACTGGGAGTCCAACAGTACACAGATTTTTAATTTCTTTAGAGCTTTTTGTAGTTTTTGTGTAACTGATAGAAAACCCCAAATTACACTTTTTTGACGCATCCATAAATATATCCCAAAGTTGGGATTAATATTGACATTCAATTCTGCTTCTGTGGATAAAGCTATGAAAGGACAGGACTGAAACATTTAAAACTAATAATGTTAAAACGTTTTTGTGGTCATTAGTCTACTCGGACCAGGGGCTTAATTTTGTACCATCAAAATACATTAGCCTCGTGTTTGAGCAATTTGGAGAAAAAAAAATCTTTCAAATTTGTGCTAAGAGAACGTACACTGATTGGCCTTAACATTAAAACCACAGACAGGTTCATGGAATAACACTAATTATATTGTTACAACAGCACCTGTCAATAGGTGGGGGTTGTCAATATATTTAGAGGTTGACATAAGTGGTACGCAAGCACGCATAGACGTAAGTGGTACGCAAAATGTGCACCAGATTTCGGTCTTCACAGCGCAAATGCATACTTAATTTGTGACTTCATACTGCGCGGCATCTGGAACTTTTTTTTGAGACACAGAGAACATTTTAATTTTGGTGTGTACCAGTTATTTCATGTAGGTACTCATTTGACTACTACAGCAAAAATAATATGTCAACCCCTGGATATATTAGAGAACAGTCCACTCCTGAAGTCGGTGTGAGAAGAAAAATGGGCAAGTTTACGTTTACCTTTTTTTGGCATTTAGCAGACGCTCTTAAAAATCTCAACAACTTTGACATGGGCCAAACTGTGCTGGCTAAATGACTGGGTCAGACCATCTTCAAAATAGCTGGTTTTGTGGGGTATTGGTGGTATGCAGTGATTCTGCTAAAAGTAAAGAAAGGACAAGTGAATGGGTCACAGGTTCATGGGCACTCTAGGCTCACTGAGGTGTGGGGAGTGAAGGCTAATCTGTCTGGTCTGATCCCACAGAAAAGCTACAATGGCACAAACAGCTTAGAAGGTTAACGTCGGATGTGATAAAAATTTGTGTCAGAACACACAGCGCATCACAGCTTTCTGCATTTTGGGCTGTCCGAGTGACCTGTCCACCACCAAAAGCTCCTACAGTGGTGATGTGAGTATAAGAACTGGGCAGTGAAGCAATGGAAGAAGGTGGTCTGTTCTTATGAATTACAAAATCATTCTTTCATATCGTGTGGACGGCCAGGTGTGTGTGTGTGTATATGTGTGTGTTGCTTTCGCGGAGAATGATGACACCAGGTTGCTGTTGTTTATGGACTACAGACTCTGTTACTCTTCCAACAAATTTACCTCTATGGACACTCTATGAAACCAACTCTGTTAGCCGTAGATGGCCTATCTATCAATAATCTTCATGAAGGCCTTCTCTTGTTATTTATCCCCATAAAGACACTCTTTTCTTTCTCTCCGGGTCGACCTGAGGAGGATGGGCTACTCTTTTTGAGTCTTAGTTTCTCCCGAGGTTTCTTCCTCCAGCTGAGGGAGTTTTTTCTCGCCTCTGTCGCCTTTGGCTCACTCACTAGGGGCTCGGACCCAGAATCTGTAAAGCTGCATTGTGACAACTTGGTTGTAAAAAGCGCTATATAAATAAATTTGAATTGAAGTTGCTTTATGGGAAGAAGACCAGCGAACAGAGGCAGTGTGAAGTGAAATGAAGTATCCATTCTGTGACGCTCTGGACAATGTTCTGCTGAGAATATCCTGCATTTATGTAGATATTACTTTGACACATATCACCTACCTGAACATTATTTCTGTACCAAGTACCAAGTCTCTTCATTGCAACGATATTCTTTAATGGCAGTGACCTCAGCATAATGCCACATTGCAATAATTGTTCAGGAATGGTTTGTAAAACACAACAAAATGTTCAAGCTGTTCAATGGCTTTTGACTTTTCGTATTCACCATGAAATATTTCATATTGTATTTACAGGCAAGAATCTCAATTAATATTACATTTAGCCGCATTGAAAATAAAAATTCATTAAAAAAGGTGAAAACCGTAGGTTTTTTGTAATAAAATACATGTAAACATGTGTTTTATGCAAAATGCAGAAATGAACGCCACAGGAAATCCTTTCTACCTGTGGCAATAAGACTGTATAACTCCTTTCCGTTCTGTAGGCGATCTTTTAAAGTTTTGTCATTATAACCCAATTAGGATTTATGCAATACAACTCAGCTATTTCATCTGTCAATTGACTGAATGTTACTGCATATTAATCTCATTATCTGCTGCTATTTTATTGTATTTTTTTTTTATTGCATAAACACTAAGTCACTTTCATAAACCATTTTTACACTACTGATCTGCTGGTACAGTACACCAAATCTTTACACAGTCAGTGTAACACTGTAATTTGTTCTTGTCATTGTCCTGCACTATTATTTATTGTGTATATTTATTTTTTTCTATTGTCTTATCTTTTATTCTTTCTTGAATTTCTTATTCTAAAATTATTAAAGATTAGGGGTATAAATCTTGTTAACCAAAACCATTTATTGTCACATTAATGATTGTATTTTTACATTTTTTACCAACATTGTTAAATCAGTGAGACATGGTTTGTTTTGGTGGAGCGTCACTTCCGGGCTGTGATAGCCACAGGTTGCTCTTGTTGCTAAGGAGCCGTAGCAACGAGAACACGTCAGCAGAGTGGGGAACAGGTACAGGGGTTTTTTCTCCACAGAGATGACAACTGGAAAATCCTTTAAAAATATCAAAATAGTCGTTTGTGGCTGAGAGTCTTGACTGGAGAGCAGCATCGTAGCCTTCTTAGTTGCTCTGGCTGGCGCAGTGCTTAAAGCGGAGGCTGGGAAAGACTGAAATTGAGCTAGTTAGCAGGCAGGCTAGCTTGCTGAGCTAAGGCTCCTGTCAGTGAAAGTGAAGTAAATTCTCTCCCTGTGTCCGTGACTCAGCTGCCTGCAGACTGGGAATAGGTACTAGGAGGGTAAGCTGCGTCAGTGCAGTAGAGAGATAGTTTGTAAGCCGTATTCTGTTCTCCCACAGAACCCGAAGAGCAGCAAGATGATGTGTAACTTCACCTCCGCCAGGCAAAGTAGTGCTACTCATTAAACGACCCACTCCTGGTTTTGTAAACACACTGCTCGGCAGCTTCAGAGACATGTCGTCTCCGTCGCCCGTGCAGATAAGGGAAGCAAATGCACATCTGGCTGCTTTGCACAGGCGAGTTGCGGATCTTGAGCAAAAACTGGAGGCAACTGAGAATACCGTGAGGGAGCAAGCAGAGAGCCTCATTCGGAAAGACGAACAACTGAGGGCTGCCACCCAAGAAATAACCGAGAACAAAGACAGGTAAACACAAGCATCTCGAACCACTGAGCAGTGTAACCGTTCCCCAAATTTAACTTAACCATCATGTTTCCATTCATGAGCTATTTACTGGGACAGATGGTGGCCTATTGGTTAGGGAGTTACCCTGCGATCAGAAGGTCGTGGGTTCGAATACCAGGACTGCTAGTGGCACCACTGAGGTACCTTCCCCCACACACTGCTCCCTGTTCCTGGCTGCCCGCTGTTTCTACTTGGTGAATGGGCTAAATACAGAGAAAGAATTTCACACTGTTCACACTGTGTGCTGTGCTGCGTTCATGCAGGACTTACTTTATTTACGAAGGCCTTCGTGATTTAAATTAAGTGTTGGTGCTGATTTCTGCAGGACTTTATGTATCCCTGATTGTGAGCATATCATGCAGTATGTTGTACACCAGTAGCTTCCACATTCTTTGAATTTTGGTCACAGTGTGGTTGGGATACACCGACCATCTGTAACATTCAAACAACCTACCTCATATTGTGTTGATGCACCACATGCCAACGAAACAGCTGATCCATCAAGACTTTACAAGACAACAGAAGGTAGTGTCTGACACCAAGACATTAGCTGCCGATCCTTTTAGTTGTGAGGTGGGACCTCCATTGATTGGACTAGTTTGTCCAGCACGTCCCACAAATGCTTAATTTAATTGAGATCTAGGGAATTGTGAGGCGATGTTAACACGTTGACTTCTTTGTCATGTTCCTCAACCCATTACTGAAAAGTTTTTTGTAGTGTCAGGATGGATTATCTTGCTGAAAGACGTAATTACCTTCGTTGCCATGAAGGGATGTACAATGTCTACAAAGTTTAGGTAGGTGGTACGTGTCGATAAAACCTCCGCATGAATGACAGGATCCATGGTTACCCTTCACAACATTGTGCAAAGTGTCACACTGCCTCCATTGGCTTGTCTTTTTTCCATAGTGCAGCCTGGTGCCATGTCTTCCTCAGGTAAACTGCGCACACACCTGGCTGTCCACATGATGTAAAAGAAAATGTGATTCATCAGACCAAGAAAGCTTCCCTCATTGCTCCGTGGTCCAGTGCTGATGCTCATATGCTCATATGCTCATTGTAGGCACTTTCAGCAGCGGACAGGGGTAACATGCCTCCAGCACAAATATAACCATTTTATTTGCTATCCAAAATGATCAGTGAACCCAAAACTCATGTTTTTTTGAGTACTGTGCTAATTCTGTTTTTCTCTTTTTCAAGGGAGATTTCCTACCTCCACGAAAAGCTTTGCCATTCAGAGGAATCCATCCAGAAACTCCAGCATATGGTGAAGGAGAAGGATTCCCTAATCGGCCAATTGCAACATCGCTGTCAGCTGCTGGACAACATCTGCAAAAGCCGTCCTTTATTAGACAGCATGCTGACCCAAATGGCAGAGGCAGAACGGATGGGGCCTGTTATTGACTTGAGCAAACCCACAGCAGACACATCACTCACTGATGGGGAGTCCAACTGCAGCCCCAGTGGCCTCTCCAATCACAAAGACTTTTCGCTCAGTGAAGATGACGTTGATGATCAGGAGCTGGATGGTGTAGTCTTTGGAACTACTGTATGAAAAGTAGAATGGAAAATTTATGTTTTCAAAGGTTTGTGTTTTGGAAAGAGCAGATTTAAAGAGAATGAGGTGAGAAAGATTGTATGCTAAGACTTAGTCTGCATCTGATTTGGCATCTGATTTTCCTTCCATCTATGTCTCCATGCTGTACATCTACCCTTCATTACAGTAGCATGGATATGATTCAGCAAGCCATTTCCATGCCATTTTCAGAGCCATTAACAAAAATGTGCTGGGACAGCCTGGCAAACCAGGCTTTATTTTCTTGATGTTCATCTTACTTGTGTATCAGAGATTTATTTTTGTTTTAACCTCAAAAATCAACCAGTTTTAAACTGACTAAGATTTGTTAAGAATTTGAATTGAATGGAAAGAAGGGACCCGATGGAAAACATTTTACAGCATTTTTTAACGTAACCTGTATTTGCTGCATGATGTTGATTACCACAGAAAATTTTGTTTTCTTCTCAGTACAGCATCTGATTTTAATATAATGCATTTTTCTTTATTTTAGGCAGTATTTTTGCAAGGTTCTATATGGGCTAACTGAGGTGTGCTCTGGCATTGATGAAAATATTTGAACCGATGAGCCACTTCGTTACTTTTACTATTTTAAATTTTTAATCAAATACTACACTAAACATTTTGGAAGTACCTTAATCTCTTAGCTGTCTGAACGTTCTATTGAGCTGGTCAGCTGTAAGGTAGATGGAAAGTATAGTTTTAGACTATTTACACAAAAATAAGTTGAATTCATTGCTGTTCTGTGCGAAACTATAGCTGAGTCCATCAGTGTTAAATAATAATGGATCAGACAGCGAATATTATGTTTTATTCATAATAAAAATAAACATTGGTATGCCTACACTTGAAATACCTCAGCACAGCCCATAAATTGAACATTGAGAGTTTTCTCTTCTTTTTAGTTTTTTCTGTATTAAAACTATTGTCTGTGGTAATCAATCATATGCCATGTAGCAGATACAGATTAAGTTGAAAATGCTGGAGTATTCCTTTTAAGTATCTTGCTCAACTGTACAAAAGGAGTGATCCTAGAAAGGGGGGTAAAATTTTAAAACTAGGTTTATGGTCTTGAGTGAGCAAACTTAGGTGTTTGTTAGGGTTCAGCTGATTATCAAATGGTTACTGTTTTAATATAAAAACACACATTACTGTTACGTTGGACCCAGTCGGTCTTATTTGCCAATTTGTGATTTTATGAAGTAAACCACTGCTATCCGGAAGAATATGACTGCAGATAATGACATCTCGGCCACTTTCTGTACTTGCAGTTTTATTCATCGCCTTTGAAAGTCCTGTTTGCCTGGGCGTGGCAGTGATTTTTGGGTCACAAATTGTATATTTAATTTAGAACTTTTTGAAATCAATTCTATGCAAGTTTAAATACACTTTTGATGTGTGCGTATCATTTGGACAAAAAAGTGACTAAGGCTGCCTAATCAGATTTCAGATTTGTTTTCAGAAAGGCTCTTATTCAAGTGGAAAACTTGCACATATTCTGATAGTGTCTCAACTGTCCTATTTTAAATATTACAGCTAAAAAAATCTGTTCAATATCTTCCTCTTTGTTTTATGCAAAGGTAAATTGTGCTACTGCATCATGGCACGGTACTTGTGTTATCAGGGCATGTGTGTCTTGTTACTGCCCAGGGTGTGTATGCTACCTTTTATTTTTTACAAAGTTTAATGGTGCCTCAAAAACATGGTCAGTTGGTCTATGGAATTATTTATTCTGATTATATCTAATAAACTATTTTGTTATTCTGTGACTACCTTTTAGGATTACAATGTTCTATCCAAAAACCAAAAGCAGGCAATTTCATAGTGCTAAATTACCATTTCAACTTCCAGATTTAATCAACAGGTCTTGGTGTAGCATAATGGGTAACCCTACTGTCCACCACACAACAGACTGTGGTCCAAATCCCAATCTGGGCACACCATGCTACACTAAGAAGAGTCTTTGGTCCCACTAAAGAGTCCTCTATCTGTAGTGATTAAACTGACAGTCCCTCTGTAGATGCATATGTATAGTGGGGCAAAAAAGTATTTAGTCAGCCACCAATTGTGCAAGTTCTACCACTTAAAAAGATGAGAGGCCTGTAATTTTCATCACAGGTATGCCTCAACTATGACAGACAAAATGAAAAAAAAACAAAAAAAAACAACCAAAATCACATTGCCTGATTTAAAAAATTTTTTTTTGCAAATTATGCTGGAAAATAAGTATTTGGTCACCTACAAACAAGCAAGATTTCTGGCTCTCACAGACCAGTAACAACTTCTGTAAGGGGCTCCTCTGTCCTCCACTTGTTACCTGTATTAATGGCACCTGTTTGAACTTATCAGTATAAGAGACACCTGTCCAAAACCTCAAACAGTCACACTCCAAACTCCACTAAGACCAAAGAGCTGTCAAAGGACACCAGAAACAAAATTGTAGACCTGCACCAGGCTGGAACACTGAATCTGCAATAGTTAAGCAGCTTGGTGTGAAGAAATCAACTGTGGGAGCAATTATTAGAAGATGGAAGACACACAAGACCACTGATAATCTCCTTCGATCTGGGGCTCCACGCAAGTTCTCACCTCGTGGGGTCAAAATGATCACAAGAACAGTGAGCAAAAATCCCAGAACCACACGGGGGACCTGGGGAATGACCTGCAGAGGCTGGGACCAAAGTAACAAAGGCTACTATCAGTAACACACTACGCCGCCAGGGACTCAAATCCTGCAGTGCCAGACGTTCCCCCTGCTTAAGCCAGTACATGTC
>JBBJLS010000039.1:14603843-14615700 GCA_037577275.1 Bryconaethiops microstoma
ACACACACACACACACACACACACACACACACACACACACACACACACACACACACACACACACACACACATAGAGTTTGTATAATCTCTATAGAAAAGAGTTTCCAGTAGATCAAGGTGCTCTGGAGCAACTGCACATGAACCTAAGGTCATCATACCAAATGCCAAGCACTGAACATAGGGGTTACTTTATTCAGTGTGTCTTTGTGACCCTAAACAGAAATTCAGAAAGCTACATATGGGCTGTTGAATCTATAGACATGCAAAGTCATATCCAGAGCTGCTGACTCCATGAAAGCAATCTGTCTGATCTGAAAACGCTAAGGCATTATATAAACCCATGGGTGTGTATTTGTAAAGAGGATGTGCTGGGGAAAGTGACAAATAGTAAGACGGCCTTTTCAGGTGTGTCAACACATAAATGACTAATCACACAAGGGACCTTGAAACCCCTGAAAGAAAAAAAAAAATGAAATCATGACTCATTTAACAGAAGAAACACTCAGCTCCTGAGGGGGAAAAACAGAACTTACAGTAAAGTGCTGCTGAAAGGAGGTCTCCACAGAAAAATATTTGCATGGATTTGCATGGCTTTGCATGGTCCCGGCCAGACGGCGTGTGTAGCGCCGCCCTGGCTTTCCCTGCCCTGTCTGTGTCCCCTCCCAGTCTGAGAGCCAAAACATGTGCAGGGGCTGGAGCTGGGACCTCCTCCCTGTCTCTTTACGGCACACCCTGGCCCGGCGTCTATGTCTGAGAGAGAGAGAGATAGAGAGAGAGAGAGAGAGAGAGAATGAGAGAGAGAGAGAGAAAGTTTATCAGTCAGTGTTGACTCAGAGGGAAAACCCAGATGCGTGTGCCAAGACGGCCAAAAGGAAAGACTTTCTAGACAGGCTAAACAGGACTCAGACCACTCTGTTAAACCGAAATCTGTGTGTTTTGCACTGATGCAGGTGGCCTGTCTGCTTTTCCTTACCGTCTCCCCGACTCAAAGCTCCTGTGCAGACAGATTGCTCACGGCTTTGTAACTACACGCCAACGCACCACTCCTTTCCCCAAACAGAACAGTGTCTGGGTTCTCCTTGCATTCCTTTTTAGCATTGCAATTTAAAAAATAAAGGAGCCAAATAAGGGTTCTTTGGAATAATACTACTTGAAGGAAGAATCGCTTTCATCATGTTTTCATCATGTGCTTTTTAAAGGACCATCAAACTGAAGCTCTTTAGAAAATCAACAGTTGTTCCATCAAGGCACTCTTATTTTTGAGAGAGCAGTAAGTACAAGTTTCACTCTTTCGTGAAAGTCCATATCTGATCTTTCCTTCATCCTAAGGGTAAAGAAAGCAACCCCGAAAGCCCCCCTACTGCAAATTTCCATTTTGGTGTGCGGAGGCTGGGAAAATGTTAAAGCATGTAAAAATGGCTCAGCGTCAAGAGCTTCTCTCATTAATGGGTGCCAAAGCAGCAGTTGGATAAAAGCGGCATATAAGGAGAGCCCATCAGGGAGAGCTGAATCACACAAGTCAGCATCATAGCGGGCTCAAAACTGTTTCATGACCTCCCACAAACATAGGGACCATCTTATGCAATGCCCAACTGACTGGTGAATCATGTTTAATTAGAGCTATTTTCATCAAGGCAATAACACTAAAGTGATTGCTATTGCTGAGAATAGATTGGCAACTCACGTCTGTTCTGACATACGCTGAGGCAAATATTCCCTTATACACACATTTTAGTGCTGACCCACAATCGTCGCACTCATTTCAGAGAAGATTTGAAATGTAGTGAATCATTTGAAAACTTCAAAGACACTCACAAAGAGAAGTAAAATCCCACTGCTTATGACTGAGCCCCAAGGGGTCTGCTTTGCTGCATCATACATGAGTTCCCCTTCTTTATCAGAGCTCAAAATTCGAGTCAACAAATTCCCAAACGAAGCTTTTATGAGAACACCTCAGTTAGCTTTGTGAATGTGCTTGTGTCAGAGCTTTTAACCACAGGTTAATCCCCAGTGCAGATAGAGCACGTTCTGCTTTCTTCCTGCTCTAGATGGTGGCAATCTTTTGCCAGTAGTGGAGACTACTGCCACTCCAGCTGTTCGCCTTGAAGCTATATTTAAGAGAAGCAGAAGAAGAGCTTGTTCTTGCCATGCACTCTTCAAAAAGTGAAAACAAGGGTTCTGTGGAGCAGAGCCATAGCAGAGCTGTTCAGTGGATGGCTCTATAAGGAATCATTTCTATACCTGAGATGTGCAAGAACCTGTAAAGAAACTTCCCAGTATATTTTAAAGGTTCTGTACAAACTGAAAATATTTTGGTAGCACTTTATGGAAGGGCAGTATTAGCACGGCTGCTTGGCACCTACATACACAGATCAGCCACAACATTAAAACCTAGTAAAGCAAATAACAGTGATTATCATCTTATAATGGCACCTGTCAAGAGGTGGGATATATTAGGCAGCAAGTAATCAGTAAGTTCCTGAACTTGATGTGTTAGAAGCAGGAAAAATGAACAAGCGTGAGGATGTGAGTGACTTTGACAAGGGCCAAATTGTCATGGCCTGACAACTCATTCAGAGTATCTCCAAAACGGCAAGTCCTGTGGGGCGTTGTGCAGTGGTTAGTATTAGTGAATCAGCGTCAGGGTCATGGGCATCCAAGAATCATAGATATGTGACTTACCTGGGGAAGAGGAAAGACACTATGGGAAGTAGGCAAACTGGCAGAGGCAGTGTGATGCTCTTTTGGGAAACCTTGGGTAATTCATGCGGATGTTCCTTGGACACATAACACCTACCTAAACATTGCTGCAGCAATTGCACCCTTTCATGACAAAATATTCCCTAATGGCTGTGACCTCTTTTAGCAGGATAACACTGCAAAAATTGTTCACTAATGCTTCGAAGGTCTCGACTTCCCCAGATTTAAAGCTGGTTGAGAATCTGTGGGATGTACTGGACAAACTAATCTGATACAAAAAGGCCCCATATTACAGGGACTTAAATGATGTGCTGATCAGTGCTGATTTGGGGGCTCGAGGGGGACCTACACATTAGAAGGCAGGTGGTTTTAATTTTATGACTGCTCAGTGGAAGCCTTTCATGACAACTGTCATACTACATAAACCTTTATAAAGACTTATACCAAAAACCGTTGCAAGATCATTTGTCCTTAAGGCTGCTTTTGTCCATTTGGACATCAGTTCACCACAAGAAGTGTTAAGAGAATGGATGCTTGCTGGAATAAGTCTTTGCAAATACCTATCTAGGTTTATGTTGGTTTTCATGAAAGGCTCATGTTGGTGTTGGGTTGACTTTAAGTAAAGTGGCACCAATATTTCTATGTGTTCAAGAACCATTTAAGAACTTTCATTTTTAGAAGTTTAAGTATTCTGGCAAGGTCTACATTTGCAGAGTGCCTTCATGAAAATGCTCGTTTTCTGTCGTTGAAGAATGAGCCATTCATAAGAACCAACAGCAGAAATGGAGATACTTTGAAAGAGCCCTTGACTGAAAACATGGTATGTTGGCATGCTTGACATCTTGAGGGTCCAAAGAAAAACCTCAACTTTAGTCATACAACAAAAGCTCTCTTGTGAGGTTGAATGATAAGGATGAGTTATCCTGTGGTCTCCTTTTTTCCCCACCATCTAAACACCCTTTAAAGGGCTCTGTCTCAAAGGAAGGCTTTCTCAGTAATGATAATCCCCTCTGTGAAAAAAATTGCAACATGACCAGAGGGATCCCGATGAAAAACAAATTATAAATTACGCAAATTGCACTTTTTTAAAGAGGTGACGGCTTCTTTGGAGGCGATGTAAGAAACTAATCAACATCATATGAGTTTGAAACACTTGCGTGACTTGCAAAGTTATCAACACATAAATCAGCCATCATATAAGTGTGAGTAATCCACAATACATTGCGTCTGGGATTCTGCTGTCGACTTAGTTATAAAATTACCTGACGCACAGGTCCCTGGAGGAACTCTGTTGCTTATCGCGTGTAATCTGAGGACACTGTCTGATCCATCTCTCTGTACTGGTCTGTAGCCAGGATTTTTTTCTGTTCACATGTACTGAAGCCAAGTGATTCTGAGTGTGTGCAAGAACAAAATAAGTCCTTTCAAGTTCTGCTGTTACTTCCTTGAAATCCTTTTTAGTGAATCATACAAGGCATCAATTGCAGCTGCCACTGATCTTTCATTTTGAACACTATTAAGCTTGCGTAAATAGTTCTGAGTGTATGAGTGTAACTAGAAAAGATTTCCCCCAAGTTTCCCTTTTCATTGAAGTTCTGGACTTGTTATGTGGGAGCCCCAATCACGTGAGCCCTTTGAAAAGCCACATTAGAGTGGCTTGTCAGCAGTCTTAAAAACTCCCTAAGAGACGCAGCATGGAACACTAGATCATTTGCATGTTACTGGAGCAGAAGGTTGTTTTTGGAATTTTCTATCTTCGCTCCCAGTGTACACATGAGGTTTCTAAGAAATTGTTAGACAGATGAAAAGTGATTTGGATACCACAGGGCACATGAATCATAATTTCACTCCGTCGGTTCTTTTGATGGTCACATGCAGCCTCGCCTCTTGTTTGAACCAACAAGGTAGTAAAAGAGTGTGGGCTAAGTCAATATTTTGATATGAGCACATTGCACGTGTGCCTTAGGAGCGCTTAACTGGCCTTGTTGCTGTATCTAGATACAATCAACACGTGATTTATGTCAGACTGGACATTTTACACAAAGAGCTTTCAAGCTAGTCCATACACCACAAAGGTAATCTTAGTACATGCATTCAAATAGCTGAGTTTGCTTAGGATCAAAGTATTGAGGCGTAGTTGGTTTACGTCTAGAAACCCAAGGTGTGCTTTGGTGGGGCTGTCACACACCCACTTGCACAGAAATCTTTGTAGATGCAAGTATGCTGACAGCCTGTGCAACACAATGACATTAATAATGAGTCAGAAGAATGCCATTGCCCAGATATTTATTACTTACAACAGTGACGAATGTCTGCATTTCTGTGTATGCATCTTAAGCCTTAAATCTTCATCCCTCGGAACAATTATTAAACACACCTTTTCCAGACTTGTGGAGAAAGAAGTCCATAGAAACTCCAGAGAAAAAAAATACTGTGACGGCTCATGGACAGGTGTACAGTCAGCAGAAAAGTCAGGGCAGGTCATGCAATGTGAGGGGTCAGGGCTTTTCCCAACCTCTCCACCTGCCTTACTGAGGAACCCAGTAACATACAATAGACAAAGCACTGGACTGCTCTCCCCTGCTGTTGACTTGAGGCTGAAACAAATCCTGTTTCTGGGCACATCACATGGATCCTCGCTGAGGTGTGATCCATACGGCTGGAGGCAAAATCTCACTCCAAACACCTGAAGAGGACCTACAACTTGCTTATGACATCTCAGCTTGTAAAAAAAATGCAATAAACATGCGGAAGTATGCCTGAAGAGTTTCACATTATGTGGCTCTTTTTGATTAAACTGTCCAGTCATCTCACAATAATGAAGGAAAAGGCCATTTATAGGTTACAGAAATCAAGAGCCCCAAGTTACCTTGCCTAATGTACAAACAGCTGCAAATTGTGAGTAAGAAAATAAGTTTACAGGTTTGCTAGACACACTATGACTAATAATCCCCTTGTAATCAGCTTTTGCAACCTTGAATCCTCTGAGTCACTGTGTTTCTGCAGAATGTGTAGCAGAGCATAGCGTAACTCCTCTTCACAATAAATCACTGTTGTGGGGATGTCCCCATGTTTTTCAGAACTCTTACTGTATGCTACTTGCTAGATTACTATATGCCAGTTCCAAAAAAATGTGTTGTTTTCTTGTAAATGGCCTTAAATCCACAGCCATTCCGTTATAGGCTAATGTTTTATTATGTGCTGTATCTGTTTGCGATCACTGTTTTAATTTTATAAAACCTGTTTCATTTCAGAGACATGTGTAAATGACTCTATTATGATCTATGTATTCTTCAATTTCACAGGTTTCAAATAACTGTTAGGAAGCTGTAAAATGAAATGAAGAAGTTTAAACCCGTTTTGCAGAGCTCCTCCTGGCCATTCTTCCAGCAGAATGGAAATGGATTCCTCAGATATTTTCAGTATGAATAAAATCCAATCACATATGTTAATTCAAATCATTATTGAAATAAAGTGAAACTATTTTCAAAAGTGAAATGTGATAATAATTCTGAAAATCCAAGGCTGAATGGAGGGACCTGTTAAACAGTATGAAATTGCATTGCATGAAAAAAGGAGTCATGATATGTCCAGAATGGTGAACAGAGATTCCACAATAAAATTGAGAAGGAAGTTGCAATCGAATTAGCCTACTAAAAGAGATCAAATATTAAATACCAAATTATAATACTATAAACAAATGATCAGGTATTATTAATCATTTATGAATTATTTACTTTTAAAATGTCAACATTTTTTAATTGAATAAATTATCTAAAAACTCTGAGGTATAGTTCCTAGTTTTTAATGTCCATGTTATTATTGGATAAACAGCATCAATCATTATTAAACCATTATTCCAATCCTCTGAATGGTCGGGTATCACATCACAGTGGTTTGCACTGGTCATGCTGTACTACTATCAGGCAGCTGGGTGGACAGTTATCCAGACAGAGCCTTGACCTCTGCACGAAAATGTCATTAGGATAAATGTGGGGGCAGGGCAAGAAAGTGGACCGGGACAGGATGAGGGTGTTTTCTTTGTTCTGACCTCTTCAAGACTTCCCTCCATAAACAAACTCTCTTTCATTCACTCTCTCACACCACGCGTTAATTTGTGTCCACTGCTTTAATGAACACAGGAAGAGAGCATTGAGGCTGAAGACCTTGAGCTGGTTACCCATTCGTTACCCTCAGAAACTACAGACAGTCGGAAGCAAGTGTGTGGTTAGGGATGGTCTGACATCACTTTATGTTTAGAACACCTTTAGACCATCAAGTTAAACTAATGTTAGACCATCGCTGCTAGTTTATCACAACCTAACCACACATTTGCTTCTGATTGTGTCCGATTGCTACATTTGACTGCAAGTGTTTAAAGCTATGAAAAGAACATTTTCTCCATTTTTGAGGCAATATTGTGATGATTTAGGAAGGTGGTTTGCACAATGATAATGTAACAAGCAAGCAACATATTTTGGAGCTACATTAGCCTTGCAGCTTCAGTGAGCCAGCAGACTTCAGACACTAAGCAAGTCTTGGTAGACTGACCACCACAGCTTTGTATTGTATTTGTATATGAGCATGAAGCTGTAAAACTGTACTGAACAAAAAGTTCTAAACAATAGTCCTATGCATGACAACCCTGCTTGTGTCACATTAAATCAGCATGGACTACAGTGAGAATGTGGAGCATGCATTATGTGAAAGGCGTCTGGGAATCCAAAGACAACACTCCTAGTTGTTTCCTTACTGCATATGCAAATCAATAAGCACTGTTTAGGCATGTGAATTTGGCCTTTTTTGCTGTGGTTGTGCTTGAATTATAGAGCAGCATTTTTTTATATACCGTGCGAACGACAAGCAGTGAACTCGGAGTCTCTCGCTTTCCCATTGCACATGTCATCTGTTGAAGGAGACACGCCCAAGACTCCCCTTCACTAACACACACACACACACACACACACACACACACACACACACAAACACACAAACACATGCTCCTCCAGCTGTTGCAGCAGGGGTACTGGAAAGGAACTCTTAAGGAAGGTTTCCCAGAGCTGTCAGCAGTTCCTCCTAGTTCAGTTCAAATAAATCATCCTCTCAACCCAGCAAAGGTCTAGCTGAGAGCATGTGGGAAAGCAGTCTAGAGCAGGGCACTGACCACCAAGGTGAGGGCAGTCTGGGACACAATACTAGGCATATAGCCTAAGTCCAGGTACAGCTTAAAGCAAAGCTTCAGCTAAAAATCACATTTACACAGTTTTTCCAAAGCCTAAAAGCAGATGATCAGCCAAGACATGTAAAAACATCAGTACTAATTTAGCTAACAATGTAATAGAAGCTTATCTCTCTCCAATTAACATGTTATATGCCGCATGCGGGAATCATTACACACGTGTCTTTGACCTTGCTGTTATGTAATCTCAAAGAGACTAATTAAAATGGGACCAAAGTACACTGCATTACTAAAAACAGTAGCAGCAGACATCTGGAAGGCTAAATGTTTGTGGTTCATTTTTACAGAAAACATTGTCATGCAGCATAGGAAGCTACACAGATTTCAGATTACTCAACAGCAAGCAGGTGACACATGCAGTTTGAACAGTGCTATGCTAAAGTTGAATAAGTTTTAACCTAAAATATAATGGGGCGGCTGCTGAGCTGGTGGTTAGAGAATTGCCTCTGCGATCAGAAGGTTGTGGGTTCGAATGCCAGGACTGCTAGTGACACCACTGAGGTACTTGGGTGAATGGGTAAAATACAGAGAACAAACTTCACATTGTTCAAACTGTGGCGCTGTTCACACATGACTATAAGGGGCCACTTTACTTTAATATGTAACTTTGAACATCACGCATGTCCTGCTAATAGCCTACATTTGGCCTGTGCAAATGTATTTTTTGCCAAAGGATTCCTTTTAAGGTCATAAAGCATTTACAGTCAATGCCTTATTTGTCACTGAAAATATTGCTTGCCTTATGAATGTGTCACAGTGCTGTTTTTAAATGCACTGTGAACATTAAGCTTCCTTCCAAACACTTTTCACCAGGGCCACATGCTAAAAATAGGAGGGAGGGATTTCCTAAAGCTGCGAAAGGCTGAATAATCTGCCGCTGAGTTCCACCCACGGCTGTGGAGAGCAACACTTAAATACATGCTTTAACACAGACAGCAGCTCAAGGCCCACATTCAGGGCAATTGACTGTCATTAGCGTCACCTTGGGCAAACAGTTCAGGCAGACTGTGAAGGAGACTTGCTGCCATGGAAAGACTGTAAATAAGAAGGTCAGCAAATGCTGACAATCATGTGAGCGCAAATCAGCTTCACAGCTTTCGAGGTATCAAATGTATCCACGAGTGCAAGTGCTTCGGCTTCATAGGTCTTTCAGGGATTGTGACTCAGTATCAACAATTCACAGATCATGTGTCATTGCCAAGGTTTAATGTTAGACAAGTTCTGAGCTTAGCTTGGGGAAGATTCTACCAAGTTCTCACTGTGTTTCTGCAAAGTTATGTCCCTAAGGTCTTTCTCCCACACTTCTTTTCTCTGTCACTTCCAGTTATTCTCTCACAATGTCCTAAAGGTGTGGGAACAATTGTCCTCCCTCTCTTTTCCCACCCTTCTCAGACTGATGGTCGACCCCCATCCCACCCCTTACAGAAGACGCTGAGCAAAGACCAGGAGTGTGGATATGCAAGAGGTCCTGAGAAATTGGTTGAAATTTCCCACTGCCTAAAGCAGTGGTGGCCTCCCTCTTGTTAGATACATCAGTCTTAGAAAGAGTGCAAAGCAGGGTTATCCAAACATCAGCAAGTCAAACGGACTTTCTGAGGAACACATATTAACAATCCTTCATTTCCAAAGAAAGAAATGGCCATTTCCAAAGAGCAGGAAATGAAAATGTATAACAGCCCTTTTAAGCGAACCAGATTTATTGTTTAAATTATAGACGCAGGTGACTTTGATCTGAATTATGAGATCAATCTAACAAATTGCACAAATGCAATTTTTTCAGGACTCATGCATCATGTGCCTGCATGGGTCACTTTAGGGGTCAGTGGAACTATGAAGCTACCATAAAACGCAGAAAACATGTCATCAGTACTATCTTTTCTGTGAACTGTTGGCTTCTGTTCAATGCAGTGGTGTGGCTACATGTCAGTCTGACAGAATGTGACTCAAATAACCCTAAGAAAAAGCTCTTGGAGAACATTCTGACCGTTTCTGAAAATGTGTGTGAAGGTGGACTACGAGGAATCTCTGCACTGATTAACCTGAGCCTGTAAAAAATGCTGCCAAAGATGAACCACCAGTGAACATTCCCTCATTCAGTGCTCGTGCTCTTTGCAGACAGATGGTATCACGCCAGATCAAGCAGCGAGTAATTGAGGCCCCAATTCCTAGAAGACAACTTTGGTGAAGGAGTGACCTTTACTCCAGAACAGTGTCTAACTCTGGCTCAGATAAATGACAGAAGCTGACAGCACTATTAAAACACAACAAGCCCAAGATACAAAACTGTTTGCAGATCAGGTACATGTGACCTAACTTGCATTCAACTTTTAATGCATTGCATGCTAGCACAGTTCGGTTCAGGACAGTGTGAGCAGTGCTGTAAGAAATTATTTTGAACTATATTCTGCGGGTAAGACCATAGCTATTTTCACGTAACATTTTCAAAGAGATCGTTTTCAAAGCATTTCCATTGCCTTATCAGCTGACAGATTTTTTTTTTTTTACATGCCCATTCCACGTTGTTCCAGTCTCTGCATGTACACCAGGGCTCAGTAAACTCAAAACACACATACAGACCTGCAATTTAAGTGAATATGACGTAGCACGCATGCACATGTTAATGTTTGGCTCAGGAGTGGGTCAGGAGCTAGACCTGGGGCTAGGCATGTGGTCAGCTGTTAGAAGATCAAGATCAATTAATTAAACAAGCAGAATCAGGTTTTGCTTGTTTGGAATGAGAACCTGCAGCCATACCAGCCATCTCCAGATAAGACTGGATGCTCCTGCAACAGCTTAGTCCACCAAAGTTAGCACTAGTTGCTTAATGATGAGTCTCGCATAGGGACAAACATTTGTCAAGCATTTGTCCATTCTGTTGGCACAGACATTTTTAAAACTAACATTTACAGTAGGTTTTTTGATCACTCCCTTGGAAGCCATTCATCAGTGACATTATGCTATAGAGAGGCTACATAATGGGACTGTGACCGGAAGTGACCATGGCTGCAGTGACAAAGGGGTATTGTCCAAGCGCTGGCCTGATAACAGCGGTAAGACTTGGGAATCAGCTTCATGAGGAGAGCCCAGCATTGACCAGCATGACAATGAAGTGGACAGAGCCAGGAGGGAGAGAGGGAAGAATAGAGCTATGAAAAGTGTGGAACTATGAAAAGTGGCCAAGGTTATTCTGCTTGAAAGGTTCTCACTTCTCCATCTGTCATTGTCTTCTTTTCATCCAGCAGGAAGGAGGGATTTGCTTTTTTCTCTGAGCCCCTGCAACCCTCAGGCACAAAGGCAGGAAAGAAAAAGCAAAGTTATAGAGCCCCTCAAAAGGAGTTTCTGAGGACAGTTTATTAATAGGCTATTATATATGAGAAAAAAACTTTGTCCTATTTGTACATACTTTGGCTGTCTTTTGCCACTTCTAGCAGCTGCACACTAGGAGTGACTGAACTCATAAGTGCACAGATACAACAGCAAGGGAGGGCTTTGCAGGGTTACGATGTACTGGAGAAAAAAAAAATCTACAACACTCAGCCCACAGTTCAGAACCTGATATGCCGGGACACATCTCTCGAAGACCTTTCATAACTAAGCACGAGTATTTGGCATTGCAAAAATCGTAAGCTCCTAGGATGGTCATGCACAGCCAAATTAGAAAACTGTGACCTATGCTATGCTAGAACAGGACAGTCTAAAATAAGATATTAGCATCAAGGAGTGCAGGCACACACTGTGACTCCTAGCTTGTATAATCTTGATGAGCCTGGTAACCCATTCATGAGTGTGTGTGTGTGTGTGTGTGTGTGTGTGTGTGTGTGTGTGTGTGTATATATATATTTAGAGAGAGAGAGAGCGGATGGGTTCCCCTTTTGTCTTTTGAGTCTTCCAGCTTGGGGAGTTTTGCCGTGCCTCTGT
>JBBJLS010000039.1:14620060-14639918 GCA_037577275.1 Bryconaethiops microstoma
CTGATCCTGTACATTCTGATCCACCCAATGCAAATCTAAACATTTTCATCTCTGCCACCTCCAGCTCTGCTTCCCATCTTTTCAGTCAGTGCCACTGTCTCACAGCTAGTCTCACACCTTCCCCTTTACTCTTGCTGGTACCTGCCGGTCACAAATCACTCCTCCACTCTTCTCTATCCATTCCACCACACGAATCACTCCTCCACTCTTCTCCACCCTGCAAGGAAAACTTAACATAAATAAGGTTCCACGTCTGATGTCATACAGGATGTGCACATTCCAAACCAGTATTTATTAAGTCGGATTATGGCCTCCTGTGTGAATGGAGCCTCATGGCTGAATCCACCGCCTGCACAGCTGTGGGCACGTCTCTCTGCAGCAGAGTGGCAGATGGAGGCATGGGCGCGTCTGGCAGCACCATCAGGGCAGCCTGCAGGGTTCCCATACTCCTGAAACCATGTCCCACCTCCTAATCAGTGCTTTTAGGGATTATGTAGTTTCTCCCTCAGACTTTTTCATTTAAATGTCCTAGTTCACCATAAAAACAGTAGTATTCAACAGAATAATAAAACACTGCATCAATCACAGGACAGGTATTTTTCTCATGGGACAAAATCAAAGAACATAAAACGCTGGCCATTAAGAGTAAGGTGCACAAACATGTAGAATTTATACAGTGCAAATAGAAATATTTGTTAAAATATTTGTTAATATTGTTTCATTCATTCATGCATTCATTCATTTTGGTCTAAAAAACAACAGTATATAGTTTTCAGTATCACTTTATTCTGCTGAAGACTGTATATTTTAGATCACGTGTCATAGTAAGTGAATGATGCAACGAGATCCTGCATCTATTACGTATGTTGATGGGAAGAATGTAGCAGTCCAGAAGATGGACTTTAATAGATCGTTGTTGTCATACCTGCGTGTCTTTAAGCAAGACAAAGAAGGCTTTCCAGGATATGTGGCTATTCCTTTTGTGCAGTAGGGAGCTGGAGGCTTTGGTCAGGAAGGAGTGGTCCTTGATGAGTAATCCAGGAGCAATGTCTGAAATGCAGTGACAGAGCAGAATGGAATGTTACAGCATGCATTCTTCTCCTACCGTTTTGGAGTGTGAGCTCACTCAATACATTCTGTTCAGGAGTCACATACTGGAAACTGTTCATGAGGTCGTGTGTACTAACCTGGATCCTGTATTCAGCCACATTGACCCCATGATCATGTCAGCAAAACACTTGGCAAGTGCTGTAGGGTAAGTTAATACCAGGTCCTGGGTCTTGTTCAAATGAAATGTCACTATGCCCTCTGGCTCTATTGGCTCAAAGTCAGTGTTTCACACTTCTTTTTGATGGTGTGGAAAAGCTGTCAGGCAGTTAAACACTTTGTAAAATTTATTTCTCATTTAATTGGTTACTCTGTCAACTTTTTTTCCGTAATAAGCCACTAGTTACTTAGGAACCACTATAAAGAAAGTATTTTGTATTTTAATTATGAGAGAAGGAATTAGTGTGGGTCCACATGCAAAGCCTTGCAGCTTAAGAACTTAAGTGTTCGTTTTGCAGACATTTATTTTGTACTGTTGTTGCCGTTACACTCAAGAAGTAAACTGTGTGAACCTAATTATGCATAGCATTTTAAATTATGCCACAGTTTATTACCTGCACATAAAATGCTAATGCTATTAATGTCATCAAATCTTTTCTTGGTTGACTTTTTTCCAGTGTGTTCTGTTATACAACAAATGTCAGATCGACTAATTTTATGATCAGCTCTTACTTGCCCAGTCATCATGTTCTCTCACATGAATAAACCTTTGGCCTCGAGAGCTGGGAATAGGCAATGCAACACCAGCCTCTTATTAGGATCAAGCATGCCACCACATCTCCATTTACCCGTCTTACCCATGATGATACGCTTACTTGCTCTCTATGACCTTTCACAGATTACTGAACAGTTTTTCAGAGTAGATTTTCACACTAGAGTGTAAAATTTATTAAAACGTTTTTTTAAATGTACTGAAGCACAAATGTGGCCACATAGTTGCAAAATATAGACAACAAAAACAAAGACTTAGCTTTTGTATGTTTGAATATTGTTACATCTATTATATTTGATCAAAGCGTTTCAAAGCAATGCATCATTATTCATTTATAAATTTTTAACCCCTTAATGACATGTATGCGTGTTGTACTCTTAAAAATAAAGTCGAATTTCTTTTTTTTTGAGAGATGCCTCAGAATAACTGCTTCTTATTACCCAAAGAACAATTCAGTGGATTCAATTCATTTCAATTAAAAAACAGCTTTAACCAATGAGATGTGGGAGTATGAATGGGCTTATTTTAAACACGCATTCAAACAAGTTAGAAACAGTCATTTTTACAAGTCGTTCAGGCCATGCAATCTTTCTTTCATGGTCAATAACTCTGCTTCAAGATGGCCTTGAGAGATTCAAGGACGTATAAATAATTGTGGCATGTGAGAGGAGAATGAACTGAGTGACTGCAACAGTAATGGAGATTGACAGACATGGTAATAATACAATACTGCAGACTAAAGTCCAGCTAACCACACTCTTGGTCTGCAGCCTATGCAATACACATATACTATGCCTGTTAAGGCAAAAGACAGCAATGGAAATGACTGCAGACCTAAGAGTAATATATTATAAGATATACTGCGTATATTTATATTGCATGTGTTACAAACTGTGCTGATACATCTGACTCCACATCTAAAAAGATTAGAGGTCAACGCAGGTCTTTATACCTTAATCATCACTGGTACACATTGTGCACTCTTCAGTAATTGCTGTATATAGATAATTGGCTTCCCATTTGGAAGGAATGCTCCAGGGTCTGAAGGCCCCACGAGACTATGTAAAAGGTTTGTGTACACAGAGGCCATGGGAAAAGGACAGCCTGCCCATTCTATGTTTCCTAGTACACGATGTGCACCTAGTGCAGATTAACATGGAAATCATGTTATCTGCACAGCAAGAAGCCTATTCTGTTAATGTTGATGAATGCATTGCCATATGTGTGAAGAATGCTATAGAGTGCACAGAACACAGCTGCAAAATACATTTGCAAATGGTGTAAAATGTATGAGTGGATGAAGCACAATGTATAGGCTAATGCTATGAGCAATGAATGGATTAGTGCAGCACAATGCATGGGCTAATGTTGTAGAATGTCTAGGCTAATGCAGCACAATGTATAGACAATGCTCCAGAATGTGGAGGGTACTGCCATGCTGCACAATGTATAGGTTGATAATATAGAATACAGAGGCTAATGCTGCGCAGTGTATAGACTAATTTTACAAAATGCAACAGCTAATGCTACACAATGTATAGCTTAATGTTACAGAATGCACAGGCTAATGCAACTCAATCAATGCATAATGTTATATATTGCATAGGCAAATGCAGCACAATTTATTGACTAATGCTGCAGAATGGAGCGATTAATGCTACAAAATGTATAGTCTAATGCTATGGCATGGACAGGCTAATGCTGCACAATGTATGGAGTATGCTATAGAATGTGTAGGCTAATGCTGCACCAATGCTATTGAATGCAGGGGCTAATGCTGCACAGTGAGTGCAAGGACCAAGGCTTCATGGAGCGTGTGGAGTTTTGCAATATACTGTTTATGGTGTAACCATCTGCAGTATATTTCAGAGTATAAAGTCTACATTCTTTTTTGCACATTCCAGCATGTGGGCACCTATCTAATGCTTTTGCTTTTGCTTTTTTCCTGCATAATAAAAATCCCACCCACTTCTCCTCCCCACTTTGGAGCTTGTAAATAAAGTTCAGAATATCCCAGAACATTCTGTCTCACTCATGCCCTCTGTACTTGCAGCATGGGGTTACAATCAGGCAACCGATCACATGGGCAGGTATGTGCCAAAACAACAGATCCGGGAGGGTCCTTTTTCCCGCTCCAATCCATGCACAGATGCCTTTCTGTTGCACAATATGTCTTGCAAGTTTATAGGAGAGTTTTTGTATGTGTGTGTGCATGCGTGCTTGAGTGTGTGTGCGTCTGAGTGAGAGAGCGAGAGAGAAAGATTATGCACTGTTTCAGGTTGCACTCCAAGCTCATGTGTTAAAGGTTCTAGAAGCTAAATATGAGTCCTCAATTCAAGGAGAGCACCAGAGACCAGGCTGAAAAATCATACTCATCTTTCCCCCAGCAAAAAAAACCCCAAATCTTCCTAACCTCAGCAACACATTCACAACAGCAAATAATCACTAAACCTGTATTATTAAGCAATATGTCAGGGTTCTATGAAATTTCTGCAGAAATGTACTTCCAGCTGCAGCTTGCACCTTCCAGCTTATCTGTCTTGGTCACTGAAGAGATTTGCCTTATTGCACTGGAGCCCTTGAGTCAGGGGATGGATGCATTATCCCCCCAAAAAGCTTTTTTGAACAATTATGACAACAGCATTGTTAGAGAATGTTGATAACAAGAAGGTTGTTTTCTCCAAAGGGAAAGGGGGTGGTGTCTAGAAACTGCTGCTATTTTTCTTTTTCTATTTTTAGATATGCTTCAACATAAGCTTCTTTGTTTTCTTTGTTTATGACTATTGTGTTTGTGTGTGTAAAAGAAAAAAAGGAACAGCCTGTTTGAGCCTGTGGCAGAATGTCGCGTTGTCATGTCACGTTGCTAGCACGCACATTTCTTCTCTTACATTTTCTGTGAAGAACTCTTATAAGAACCTAGTCTTTCAAGACTGTATTCATGCCTAATGCTCAAGCCTTCTAAATTGTGTAAGGACTGTAGACAAAAATGTAAAGGAATGAGTGTGAAAACCCTCATCTGATCCCTGGCATTAGAACCTCACTTGCCTTTAGTTGGGCGGGCATGTTTTCGGCTGGGTGGAGTGGGTGTGCAAGACAGCATGCTCCTCATTGCAACACCCTTCTTTTTAAATAACATGGCAGGGCTGGCAACAAGACCATTAATCAATAGCTCAAGCCAGCAGGGTGAAAACAGTCTTTGTTGTGCAAAGGTAGTTCTTCAAGCTGCATGCTCAAAAAAAAAAAAATTAAATAAATAAATTAAAAAAAACAACAACGAGGAAAACACCACTGGGATAACAACATGCCTACATAACATGTTTTGCCTTTGGAAAATGTTGGAGGAACAATAAATGACTAATCACTTTTTCACTATGCATCGTGATAAGAGGGGTGTTCATATGTGATGGGGAGGGGGTTTACGTCAACACAGCACAGCTGGTTAGGCAGGGGAGGGGCTGACTATGCAGGAAGTCAACAGAAAAAGAGAGAGAGGAACAGAGAGAGAGACACGAGACAAGAGACACTTCGTGCTGTTTTTGTGTTTGTCCCATTTCCTTCCATTCACTGGCTCGTATCCAACCTCTGTCGGGTGCTTACCTAGAAGGACTGTGTCAGATCAAAATAACCCATGTGGAAATGTGTTTATGATGTTTGGTCATGGGACAGCATGACCAGGGTCACTGCTCGAGGGTGTTTGACTATGTTAGGGTGAATTAGCACTGGCCAGGGCAGGTCATTTGTGCACACTACAGCCCTGTGTGTTAGAAGTCAACAATGTTTTCAGAATCACTATGTCAATATGTTTTTAAGTGATAACCTAGGAAAAGTCATAAACAACAACAGCCTTCTATATCACTCTATTGCTAATCCAGAAGTGGCACATCTAGGTCCTTATATTTTATTCTGGGGTGATCATTTTTTTAAAGTGCAAAGTACCTTAAGTGTCTGACTTGTAACTAATTACTTAACTAACCAACTCACTCATTCCCTTTAAGCAGGTTGAAGATTCTCCACTGTTAGCGCTTCAGTTAACAAGGATTTCCTAAGAGTGGTGTTCTGCATCACTGCATCAATGTTTCTAAATTTCATTAATGTACATAATATGGCCAAGGAATATATTCATTTAATTGTTATCATAACCCTGACACTTGCAATAATGATATAAGCCAGTAGCATGCAAATGAGCCCTCCAACCAATGAAGAAAAATGAATTAATTTGGTCAGAATAATGCAGGCCAATATTTAACCATGCCACATTATTGGTTGACCAGTATATCTTACATCAATACAGCCTGCATTTTTTAAAATTGCTACAGTAATATTGGTCTGTATCGGGCAGCCCTCAGTACATGAAAAAGTGTTAAAAAAATAACCTGAGCAAATAAAGGCGGAAATTATTAGGCAAACAAATGACCATGCACTTAAAATACTTTGTGATTGTGGATGTGCTCCTCACCTCACTGCTGCGGCACTTATCCCTTTTAGTAACCAGGGTATTTTTAGCATCTGCATTCCTGGCTTTCATTACAAGACATACTGTACTCTACAGTATGAGCACTGCCTCCTGGCTCCAGCTCAGGACTGGGTTTGCTACACCCAGTGCTGAGACAAAGTTCTCTCTAAATAGATAAACAACTAAATATGTCGGTGTAAATTGGCTGCCACAGCCCTATACAATGTAGTTCTTACAGAGTACTTTATTTTCTCTGGGCATGTACATTCACAGTACAGCATAAGGGACCCACTGATAAAATATAGTTTAGACCTGGAACATTTGTTCTCTGAGCAATTATAAGAGGTTTATGTTTTCTGAACTGGTGATAACTCGCCCTTCTAAAGAACAGATTTCTCACATTCCTGATAATCTGACAATAGTTTCAGTTTCCGTGGTAGTCACCTCTCCCTCAGCTTCTCATGCTGACTCTGTGTGTTTCCTGTAAAAGAGGTCTTTTTTTTTTAAACTTTTTTTTTTTTTAAACATTTTTTCCAAGAAGTTGAACAGTTACACATGAGCAGACAGAATGCACGCAGGCGTACACACACACACACACACACACACACACACACACACACAGAAAGGAAAGACAGTGCAGAACGATTCTTTCCAAGGAAATATCAGTACATTACCTTATTAGGGCGGACTGCAGTTAATGCTTGGAAGACTTTAGTCCCCCTTGCGTCTGTCTGTATGGAAATACAGACATCACAGAGGAGTGAAAGGAAATTACTGGAACAGCAGAGACAAAACAAGCTGTTCACAGCAGGAATTGTGCAAAACAAGTTAGCGTCAATTAATCATGGGCATTCGCAGGTCTTGCAGACACATTTTTTCAATAAGACTTAAAAATATTACAACATATTTTAACTTCATTTGCCCACAAAGAGAACACAACAGGATTTGGGGGAGAAAAGAGCAAATACGCATCAACAGTAAAAGGCACAGTAAGACAAATCAATTAAGTTTAAACAATTTCCCCTCAGATGTACTTGATCAGCTTAGAAATGTTTACTATGGAGCTGAAATTTGCTTTGTTTTGCACTGTGAGGCTAATGTGGCTAACGTCTAATAGAGGCTGGTGCCGAATCAATTAGCATCCTAAATCCTCATACTTGCTTCAAGCTACTTTTTTTAGGTCATCTTAAATTGAGACCTACATTTTATCTGTGCTTTTTTCTGTGTTTTTATAGACAATGTGGCTGATTTGTAGCATTTTGCTAAACTCACTTTAAGGTTTGATCAAATGGAAGGCACAAGACTTGGAAATGCATTTGTGTTGACTGATGCTGGTCATGGCAACAACTCTGTTTCTTCCCTCCAGTTCTACTGTCGTATCTCAGGGCCTCGGGACTCCCGTTTGTTTGGCTTGCCAACATATTTTAGCTGAAGTCTTTACCAACCAACTGTAGTATCTGTTGTAAAAGAGGCCATTACTCAACCATCGGGTGGCTTGAGATTGCTGGCTGAGGGATATTCTGGGTGCCTTGGTTTCAGTGGTGGAAATATTTTTATGCTGAGGTGAGTAAGACCCTAAATTCCAAGAAGGTGGGGAGCTTGAGTCAGTGCAGATGACTTTACATGGTTTTCTCCAACACAGGGAGGCCCTGTCTCACCACAGCCACTGTTGACCAGGCCAGAATCCATAGCAACCTGAGGTCACGTGAAAGGAAGAGTGGACAACACAGATGGAATTACTATGGAGATTGCCAAAACACTCCTGAATAACTTTTATCAGACTCTTATCAGACTCACTGAAATTCAAGTCATTCTTTTGTTTAAGGACCCATATCTGGGAAAAACAAACGTGTCTCTCTTTTTTGAAATGTGTTTTTGAGAACACTATTCATTTTTTATCATTCACTCCCTAGTGAATACAGTCAATATATGGAAACTGAGCTGCAAAAGCAAGCTTATTTTTAAATCACTGTATTTGTGATGTTATGAAATATACATTTACATGTTTCCACGTTTTCATCCTATAGCTGTCTAGGCCTGCCCATTAATGACAGTTATATGGAGTGTTTCAGTCTGGGCAACTTTTCAGTGTTCAGTCAGAGCAACCAAACAGAACACATATATATATATATATATATATATATATATATATACATTCTGCACAGCAAAAAAAAGAACAAGGATATGGGCCCTTGATTTTTCAGGCCCCAATTTCCATTCCATCTGCAGATACCTGAAGATGCTAAATATGAGCAACGGTGGTCATATGTTCGGTCACGGAATGTTTTGATGAACAGCTTTTCTAAATGTGAAAAACCGACTAGTGCTTTCAGGATTGGCTCTCTTCCCTGAAATTGTTTACTTCAGTCACATGGTAGAGTTACATCCATTAATAATGAGATGAGAACAGCACTTTAACTGAAGGCCATTACATGAGAGAAGGTCAGCTTTCAAGACTTACTAAGAGTCTATTCTTCTGCCTGTTTTCAAGTTTTTCTCTAAACTACCCAAACAGCCCATGTTGCATTAAGAAGAGCGTGAGTAGGACCCTGTCATGATCACGGGATCAGACCCACGCTCTTCTTAATCATCTCCAAAGGGCAACACTGGCTGCCCCCAGTGTCAGGCCACAAATCAAAGACCACAATCAAGTCTCTTTATTCCTCAATCAGCCTGCTTGCGAAGGCACTGTTAGCAGCCTTCTCTGGGCTATTCTTGAGCCAAGACAAATATGGTAAAAAGGTGCTGCTTATAGCCAAGCATTTAGTGGACACACGCAGTCACACAAAATAATCGCTCCTCATTTAGCATCGTGGGCCAGCATCCAATAATCTCGTGACTCTCACTCAGCCAGATTGTCACATGCCTCTTGCATAATACTGAGCATCTTCAGTTCTGACTGGCCCGAGAACACAGTCTTGCATTTGTTCGCCTTAAGGTCCACCACAAAAAGATTCATATCACGTCCACAACTGTGAAGATTTATTGGGTTGTGACAGTGCGTGTCTTATTTAGGCTACTCCAAACTCAATTATGCTTCAATTGTGCTCTATTTTAGCTCCACAGACTCTGAACTGGGTGTAAATTTGGTTATGAACAAACGGAAAAAGACACTTCTTTATCAGAAGTGCATATTTCCTGCAATCTAGACAATGGTGGTAAAAAGTAGCAAAATAAATAGCAACGCAAGCAGGAATGAACAGGCTGTGAAAGTCCATTACTCCATTAAAAAAGGGTCAAGACACTGTTCCCATAGGCACCACTCTGACTCAAACAATGACATGCATCAGGGAACGCCAAGCAAACGGCACAATGTGTCATGATCCTGGTTGCAGTGATCCCAGTGCCTTGTTGCATAGTGACCAGAAGCCAGGTCAAAGTCATTTTAGAGATAGTTACCCCGGGTGAACCACAACACCACATCATAGAGCTCAAACACATTATACAATAAACTGGCCCTCTCCAATTATGATTTTTCCTTAGGATGCTTAGCAAACAGACAGGACCCCTTTGATCACTATGGACCAACACATGGACCAGAATACTGAATAACGTAATAAAGAAATTAAAATAATATGGAAGCTTGATGTATTGCTTTTATTCCCTATATCCCACTGCATAAATAGGTCATACGTTTTTAAATAATTGAATAAATGAAATACATCTATCAAACTGAATGGTGATGAGATCAGAGATTTGATGATTCACTCACAACCAAATTGGTTTATACCCCTATTGTTCCATATTACAATATGTATTTGGGTTTTTTTTGTTTGTTTTTTTTCAGAATTTTGAATAATTTTCTTTTGCTTAAGTTGATAATATTTGAAGGAAATATAAGGCCAAGGCCCCTTATTTAGGTGTCCTGCTATAGGTCACAGGTGTACAGGGGAAAGTCATTTTTGTGAGACTGGAGATCACATCTGAACAGCTGTGAGAAAGTCTGAGGGAGGTGAGTCAAAGATTTTTGGAAAGAATCATCACCTGAAAACACCTGTGCTTACACGCAGGTCACCAAAGAGGGAATCCTTGCCAGGAGCCCTGAGGGAGAGAGAGAGAGAAACAGAGAAATCAGTTTGTTTGTTCGTTATGCATTGCAGTATTTTGTTAATGTCTTCACTGGTAACAGGTCAGAAAGGTGAGTATGACGCCTGAGGGGGGGCCCTGGTGCTACAGACACACACACCCACACACACAAGTAACTGATACAGACAGAAGGGCACTGTTTACATGGTAACTATGCACTATGCAGCTACCGAGAGTATCACCCTTACACTGCTTGTCATTCTTACAAACTTGTATTGAACTGACCTTTCAAACCCCTTTCAATAAAGTGAAAATTTTTTTATTAAAAAGTGAACCTTTGAGTGTGTATCTTCTTGTATGAAGCACAAACGACTGAAAGACCAAAGCCATTTTCTTTCATTTTGGATGCCCTCTGACATTTTACTATGTCACTTTGTACAAACGGTGGGTAAAATTATATTTATCAGTAATATCATCAAATGTTTTCCCGTCCCTTTCATCAGCCCCTCATATCATCAGGCTAGGTCTTCACTTTCCAGCTGCATAAACATAGATCTTAGCTATATTGACTGATTAGCCTGCTGTAGTCCAGTGTATTTATTTGTTTTGTTTTTAGGCTTCGGGTAAAACAGATGTCTGGTATCTGCAGACTGTCGAGGTCTGACTTCATTTTTCTTTTATAAAACCCACCATTCTTTTCACCATCCTATCAAGTCCTGATGAATAAAAGCTTGTCCCGCCTACAATTATTTCCATCTCAAAAATGTCAAAAATGCATCACACGAAGTGAGACAACTGTGTTCTGATGTCCAATTCAAGTTGCCGTTAAAGTCATTTTTACAATAGCTAGAGATAGCCTAAGCTTTCTGTCAGTGGTTTACACAGCTTTGGTTTACTTTTCTCTGTTTAAGTGATCTGTATTAGCTACCTTCTGTCTGTGTTAGCCTTACTTTGCAATTCTGCTTGAAAGTAATTTTAATAAGAGCCAGAGATAAGTTTGCATTAAGCTCAGTGTTAACGCCTTTTAAGCCTGTTTATGAGCGCTCAGTGTGAGCCTGATGGTTTTACTTCCTAACTGGATCTGGTTTAATGTTTACAAAAATGTTTACCACTATTTTCCTATAGGATACCTTTAGATCCCATCAAATGCATCTAGAATCTGTCACAGTTCACCTGTTAAACTAATCTACTACATTGTGATGTTGTCCCATTAGGAAATCACAAAATACTATTACTAATGGACACTAGAAACCAACAAAAAAGTGAAATGGTTACATTTTTTCCACTGAGACGGTTTACACATGGGGATGCTATGAGCTGGGACAGTTGAGAGCCCAAGGGAATGCTTATCGAGGGCCAGCCCTGTTCTTGGCTCTTCCTTTTGGCTGCCATGGTTTGGCATCTCCATTAGTAGGACTTGCCGTTCCTCGAGTTCACCTCAGTGTTCCGGAGAGAACATCTCATACAGTTCTTAGTCTCTGGCTGCAGCGCACGCCAGTGGGTGCGAGTGTGTGTGTTAAGGAGAGGTGAGGCGCAGAGAGAGAAAGTGACAGAGGGAAAGAGAAAGGACGAGAATAGTGATGTGCATTTCTAGTAGTGCGGGACAGAGCTAGAACGAGTGCGAGCGTTGCCCCTGAGGCGGTGCTTAGATAAAGTGTTACATCACTGACCACGCCCACTGTTGATAAGCTTAAAATGTAACTGTAAGTGTGTTCTGGAAAAGCAATTTAATAAGAGCCTCAGTTGAACAACGTGCGAGTGCGGAGAGGAAGGATACGTTATTCTCCTTTGTCACATAAATCAAGGATAGAAATGCACATTTTGTTCTGTTCCCTCTTGCACATTGTGTGAAAAAATTAATGCAGGAGGAAGCAACTATTGTGTATATGTGAGTGTGTGTGTGCATGTATGAGATGAACATTTCTCTAAAAAAAACACAGCAATCTAACTCATTCCTTGTACACATGTACCAAGGCTGGTAAGCATTAGGTGTCCCAGTCTGCCCTGTGTTTGTGTGTTACAGTGAAGCGGCAGGGCTGTGTGCTCAGGCTAATTGAACTGATTGAACTAGGGATTTGGTATGTCTACTGACTGCCTGCACATAACTGGGCCAATGCTGGCCTGGCCTTGTTTACAGCCTGCAGACAAAGGCACTTAGCAGAGACTTTCTAACTGCGGCCAGGCCTCCACAATCGGCCACACGTGTCTGAAGCTCTGGGTAGACGTTAACCTTGAGAGCTCAGCGACAATGAGCCTGTCCCTTCCACTTCAGAACTTTAACCTTTTTGAGGGAAAGCAAAAACACCAGGGAGGTTCAACTTTGATCTCACTCTGATTCAGTTTGATCAAATCATATGCATAATATGCATGCATTATGACTTCTCCCACTATGATTTGACTGGATTATTTTGGTGAAATTCATTCACTTATTTTTCAAAAATGCAAATGTGACTGGAAGAACTATTTACACCGTATTGGCATACTTACAACAACACACCAAGCTTTACAGTCTTATCACATATAATTTTGAGGCGCCATAAAAAGAAAATCAAGAATATTCTTACAGTCACAAGCTCATGTTCAACAATAAGTGCAATTAGTGCAAGTAGACTTAGGTGCAGCAAAATCTACTTGCATCCACATTTGTGTAGTTTGTACGGATGCACTTTATTTCTGTAAAGACTGGACACTTCTGGTTGCACATAGTAGCACTGCAATTGACCTATTATAATCTAACCTTAACAATTTAGTTTAGTCTGAAATCAGCACTGGAGTGCAAGTTATGATAGTGTCCTCTGGTAACTCTGTTCTAAAGATTTCCCCAGCAGGGAGACTGGAATCAGTAGCATCAGAAGATTAACCCGACTGCCCTAATTACTCAGACCTCCTGCTGCGTGGTGCAGTGACAGATGCAGGTTCCTGTACTCAGAGAGAAAACCGTTATCAGGGCTCAGACAGCTGGTCCAGGATCAACTGCCCCAGGAATCATTCCTCAGTGAAACAAAACAAAGCAAGCGATAAGAACTGATTTCAGATCAGCTTGTAGAACTGACAAGCTCCATGCTGCCTTTTCATGGCTTTCTCTTGACAAAGACAATATAGATGCACTAATTCAAACAACAGCATCTGTTTGAGAACTACCATATTAATTACAACTTCTAGAACTCATTAAAATCTGCTGGAGGTGAATCTGATGAATGAAGAACAATTACTATATTTACTTTTAAGGTGGTGTCTTGACTTTTATAGGAGTAAGCACCCTCATGGAAGGTGATGATATCTATTTGCATGCTCAAAAACACGTTTGATGTCTAACCACTAGGCCTCAACTTGTCAAATACTCAAATGCAAGATGATACCATGCTACTCTACTAATTGCTGAGGGCCCTACACTGCTGCAATCTGTTTAATGTCTGGCTAGGGAAAGCACACAAAAAAACCTCATTGCAATCTAGCTTTCAGGCAGTCAAGGCTGCTAAAGAATAGGGGTCTGTGCCTCTCACCACAGCGCGCCTTTCCTGGTAAAACCTTTCAGTCCTAGAAAACCTCTCTCTCATTTTTTCCAGGGACACCATACAGGATTCCAAGAATCAGTCCTGTTGGAGTAAAGCACTTAAACTCACAGTTAGACAAGTGTGTAGCTTATCTTGATTTGTTACATATACAGCTGTGACTCGAGCACATGGAAAAAGCTGAGTCTTGCACCAGCTTTATATAACCTAACAACACGGTTTGGTCAGTTTGTCATGTCTGCATTCTTTTACTTGCTGCGTAATTAGTTTTGCATGTTAACTCTTGTGCACAAAAAAAAGCACTAAAGGTTTTCTTTTCACATGCATAGTCAATTGTGCATAGTCAATATTCTACACTCTGTAAATAAGAGATTAGGCACACAAATTGGTCATTTAGCTTTGGTTTAACCTACAGTGGTGGAAAATATGTAAATCAATAACGTGAAGTCTAGTCATGTGCAGACATTGCTGTAGAATAACATGCATTGGGTAAAGCATAGCAGAAACGTCAGCTTGCTGCTCTACGTTGTCAGTGGAGAGTGCAGACAGGGTGGCCGGGCGGTGAGGCCCAGTGCGCAGCCACTAATGTTTGTTGAGACAGATAGGCTGTGATGAGGGGAGGGGAGGGGGAGCCTGGGGTCTAATGAGAGACCACCAGGCTGAGAAGAAACTCCCAGCTCAGTTCACAGCTCAGTGCTAGCCCCACCTGTTTGTCAACGGCGTTTGACAAGCTCCTCCTAATGCGGCCCCCGCACCTCATGCTGGGCCACGAGCAGAGAAAGCAGCCACCTGGGACGTGGAAGTAGGAGAAAGATTGCATTCCACAGCAGGAACCATAGATAAGATAAGAAAAGTGTTCCAGGTAGCACTGTCCGCAGAAGCATATAGCTACAGGGTAAACAATATGTGAGTATGCATGAGGGTGTGAATGTGTTTTTAGTGGGTGGAGGATGAAGAGGACTCTCAGCTAAGTTAAGTCCATTCAGGTGAAAAAGATAGAATAGTGTTTGGTTATCATCATTGATTTGATGTTAGTTTAGCTTAGACCAAGGAATGTTATGTATGATGCTCCAACCTTTCAGAAATGTATACCCACCCTACCGCCACCTCTTTTCTTTGTTTAGGCGCTTAAACTGTGAACACACTGGCATCTCAGTGTGTCTGATTATAACGTGTCACAATCATTATTGCATAATATTTGCCCTTGACTATGTCTGGGAGTAGAAGTAACCATGCTGGTGGAATTAATGCACAGTTCATTTGAAATTCATTAGCTATTACTTTTTTGCTTGTGGCGAAAAGACTTTCCAAAGAGTTTGTTGGCATGCATGTGGCAGCTTGACAGTTTTGTCACTCTGAAACTGTGTTCTCTGACCTTCCTCCTTGCAGTGGTTGCTGACAAAATAGCCTTGTCTCCTCTTTCAAACAGGTTCATAATAGCTACTCTTCTTAAAACGCCCATATCAACAGTTACGGCAATCATTAGATTAAGAAAAATTCCTTGTATCCATTCCCCAATTTGTGCCACATTTTTGCCTTATTTTTCTTATAGTTGCTTATAGTTTCTAGGAGTTGTTATTAAGAACATATTCTTGAATTTACATTCATGGCATTTAGTATACACTCTTATCTAGGGTTGCTTATTTTCTGGAAAGGAAGTAAGGAATGTGGGGGTCAGGGGCTGGCGTGAAAACTGTACTGCTGAGTTACTGTATCTACTGTAGACTATTTGTATCTGCATTTGTTATTTTTAATTGTTGGTGGACTATTACTCTGATGTATAGTCCTGTCAGGAATATTATAGCAATGCTGACAGTGCTTTTCACTGGTTGTGACTTACGACTCATTGTGCTAGGCTAGTGCTAATAGCATAAGGGCAGATAAGACATCAATAAATAAATATGCAGCCAAAGACATTTCAGCAAGTGTTGGATCAGTACTTAGGATGGCAGATGAAGCTGAGCTTTATTAGACCCTCGAAAGCTTCTAGGAATGGATCTGGCTTTGATAATTGCCAACAGGTAGGAAGTGTTTGGATTTGTAGACAGACATCAGAGTTTCAAATCTGATGCAAGTGAGTGAAGAGAATACACCAGACATGAGGGAAGACCTGCTGCTGCATTCTGGATCAGTTGCAATGGGAAGGCCAGCCAGGAGGTTCCACATGGGAAGGCCAGCCAAGAGCAGGTTGCAGGTTGCAAGTCTAGAGATGACGAGAGACTTAATAAATACCCAAGTAGCCTCCATAGAGAGAAAGGATTGAATTCTGTAGAGGAGAAACCAACATGACTGAGTCATTTTTGCAACATGAGCCGAAAAAGATAACTGCTCATCCAGAATTACACCAAGGACAAAAGAGTTCTCGAATGAAATGCAAAGATGACCTGTAGTTACAGACATGAGCAGATGCTTAGTCTTGCTATTCTTTTTGGTTGAGCATGCGTCTGGACCCCAGTAGTATTAAGAGTGCGACACTCACTGTATGATGAAATCTTAGGAAATCAATACCCAAAGATAAGGAATAAGCTGAATGGAAAACGTCAGTGGAAAACAGAGGCATGGTTGGTAAAGTTTGGAAGCTGATAAAGCAGGATTTTCCATACTGGATGTTCTCACCTGTGGAAAATGACAGAAAAAGGTTTCTGGTTGAATCAGTGGTGCTTATTAAGGGAAAAATAGGAGTCAGTGAGATAATGAGATTTCTAATGCACTGAGGTGTGTCTACAAAGGGATTATCCCATCAGCTGAAAGCGTAATTCTTGTCAATTTCTGCAGTGGTCACATGGGGGAAGTTCTCAAACCTCAAGCGTAACCTTACACCTTTGAAACAGCTGTCAAACTCATCACTGCCTGCTGAGCAACTTGCTAATGAAATTCTGATTTCATGAATTTACAATGCTTTCTAAAGATGATGCAATTAGATGACAGTACAGTGCAAGTGAAGTGTCAAAGCACCAACTGCTGAATGCTAATGTCTGTTTAAGACAGTAGCATTCAGCAGTTTAAGTTTAACTGTTTAAGCGTCTGTCACATGGCTGTTTTGCAGTGTTATAATGACATGGTATTTTTTTGCCTGCATTCTGTCCTTTCTAAAGGTGCCATGCTCCTTTGAACAGCATGCCTCTCTTATGACAATGCCCTCGTGCTTCCTGTCACACGCATGTGTCGACATGTGGCTCTCCACATCCAGTACGAGTGTGTACAGGAAGCAGCTCTCAACACCAATAGTCTTTCTGTGCAATTCGGAGAAAGAGGACATTAGAAACGACAACAGACTTTCACACGACATTTATCAAGAAGTCTCTCACTTTCCTGAACAGCCAAATGATTCTGCATTAAAGGAATATATTAGAAAACATAACATTTCCACCTCAATTCGAAAGTATGCCATAAGCATCCAGGGCAAAACATTTATCAAATATATCTTAACTAATTGACTGCATTATGAGTGGAATATGTATATTTTTTCCCATCCACTCCGTTGATAAACTTGCCACTTTATTAGAAACCCCTATCTTGTAGGTCTACTTTGCTGACGTATAGATGGAGACTGTAGTCTGTCTGTTGTCATGCACAGTCGCCCTTAGCTCAAGCCATTCATCAGAAGCCAGTTTCTGACCACTTCTATCGTGGATGTTAGTTACAAAACAGTGTTTGAGGTGTAAGGTGTTCACACTCCAAAACTGAATGTTTAGATATATATGATATAATGTGATATGATCTATGATAAATGAAGCATGATATATGATGTGATATGACTTTTGATACAAGATATAATGATATATGATGTGACATGATATGATGTGATATCATATGATATGATGTATGATATGATATGACATGATAAGATATACTGTATTATGATGTGTTGAACACTGGAAGGGATGACTAGTTCTTTCTTTATTATGCAGCTTTTAGAAAATTTCAAAATATAACAAACTAATCCCTAATCTTACAAGCATTCAGCACTAAATGTGCAGAAATTTTAATGGCTTGTCAAACTTCGTTAGGGAATCAATTGTATTTTCATGTGATATAGTAGTGTCTCTTAAGTGACACGTTGTAGATATAAATACTTTGATAAAATATTTTACTACTCAGAACTGCATTATGCAGGTACAAGTAAAATTAATGCATGATTATTGATCCATATATTTTTAAAAATAATAATATTATCTTAGAATACCAAATTATTATCAATATTAATGCTGGTGTGTGTGGGTCTGGTGTGAGTGACTGAGTTATGGGTACTGGACTACTCCATTACAGACAAGCTGTTGTTAGCCATAGATAACTGTATGCAATTAGTTTTGCTCACAGCAAGGCCTTAAAGCTGGCAAGTCAGGGCAAGTGAAATCCATCTGGAGTGCACAAACAGCCCTGTCAAGGGTTTCTCTTTTTCATTAGGTCATCCTATTACTCAGCCTCTCATGACCAGCGGCTGTCCAACCTTGCCGTTGACCTCCCTCCCTCTCACTGATGACACACTGCTAGCTGCTCATCAGTTGTTTCTCTCCCTGTAACGACCGCTGAAACCACAATAAAGGCCTCAGGATTCAAAGGGAAGCCCCCTGCTAAAAGGTGGTCAGGGGCTATGTTTGAAACCACTTTGTAAAAATCTGTGCCGACACTGACCATAAAAGGATAACAAGGATTTCTTTTGAGGGAAGAATGAGAGACAATAGCAGGCTGCTGAGCCAAATACGCATGAGCACAGACAATGAAGTCAGTTTAGGAGGTGGGCTGAAGTCCCCTTTATGAAAGACACACTGTCAGCACTTAGTGCCTCCCCTTTACTTGCTCTCAGCACTTAACCCCTTGAACCCTCAGAACCTGTACTTAGGCCCACACTTCTCTTCTTCACTCGGATAACAACATAACTTACAATAGTTCCACAGTAGTTCCTGAAAATTTCATAATAGTTTCTGAATAATAAGTAAACCTAGGAGTTAGCTTATGGGTATTAATATTAGAGACTGAGACCTACGGGGCACTTACTTCCAGGAAGAATTGTCCACTAAAATTACACTGATTTTTTAAGACATTACACTGTTATTTAAGACATGTAACACAAGCTATTTTGTTTTCTGCAGACAAAATCAGACTTTCTTTGTATGTATATCACTGCAGTACTGCAACAGTACTGTACATTGGCCTTATCATTAGGAGGTTGCGATCCTTAATGATAGCACATCCATCATATGCCAGGGTTCCAGGAGAGCATAACTGGCCTTGCTGGAGAGGATGGACTTCCTTATCTCCACATGACTCAGCACAAGGCTAGCTAATACAGGCATCTTTTGACTTAATAAAACTGACCGTTTGCTATCTCCTCCAAACTGTATCCAATGATGTTGTATTAGGAGCAGTTTGAAAAGATGCAGTGGCTATGCACAACTCAAAAGAGGCACATGTCCGCCCTCCAGCTTGGTAGCACTCAGTGATAGGGGTAAACCTAGTCAGTGAATAACTGTATTAATTATATACTGTGACATGTGACCAAAATGTATTAGTTACTGTATTAGTTGCTACATTATAGCAATTGATTTATTTTGCTTCAAGTATTATTTGCAGAGAAAATTGGCTTGCTAGCTTAGCTAATGATTATTTGGTTTTTGATCAACGCTAAACAATAATGTTGACATACATTTTAGACATACTAATGTAAAAAGTTGTTTACAATAAGCCATCACACAAATATTTTACTGAGGAAATACCAGTACAGAGAGTATGAAGGCCAAGTGGCTTCAAGTCACCGCTTATAGAATGCTCTCTTCAGCTATAGGTCATTTTTATATATAGATGTATTACTGGAGCATGAGCCTTAAGATAAGTAACTGAACTATAACCACAGAGTTTTGGAGGTTAATAATTGGTCCCCTCCCTCAATTCTGAGCACTGCTGGCACACTGCCATTGGTTTTTCCAGCAGTGAGATCAGCTGCACAAAATGTAGTCTGACATCACACGGGGAAACTGAGAGCACACACACACACACACACACACACACACACACACACACACACACAAACAGCTCATGTTCCCCTCC
>JBBJLS010000039.1:14651982-14671937 GCA_037577275.1 Bryconaethiops microstoma
GTATGAAACAGAGAGAGAGAGAGAGAGAGAGAGAGAGAGAGAGAGAGAGAGAATGAGTAAAACACAGAGAGAGAGGGGAATGAGTATGAAACAGAGAGAGCGAGAGAGAGAGAGAGAGAATGCAAGAAATTTGATAGAGCAAAGAGGAAGTGGGAGAGAGAGAAGCAGAGGAGGGAGAGAGAGCGGGAAAGAAAAAGGAAAGAGAGCGGGAAAGAGGGAGTGTGCGTGTATATGAAAGAGAGAGAGAAGCGCGTGGTTCATCCAGTGACGGAACATGTGAGTCCCTCTGCATAACCATATAAGGCCAAAGGGAGGAGCCAGGGGAAGAACTAGGAAGTGATGGTCCACTTGAAGTGTCACATGATTTCCAGTACGATCTGGAAATCTCCCTCAACATGCCCCCCTCTCACCGCACTCACCCACCCACCCACCCATCCGCACACACACACACACACACACACACACACAAACACAAAACACTGTGTACTGGCAAATCATGCCGTCCCCAGCACATTTATCCATCTCTATGTCATCAGAACACGATTTATTGATTAGCTGAAACATGGAGCACAGTGAAACTGCAAAAAAAGTGAACAAGTGTTCAGAGCACTTGCAATCAGATCTCTTACAAATGGACTAATCAGGTTACGGGCAGTTAGAACTGCAATATTAAGCAACCTAATGCAATACAGTGCAGGCCTGGAACTCAGAAGCATGCCAGTAAATTACATCAACTCATCTAAGTTGCACATCAAGGCCGATCTTTTGGCATTAGCATAACGGCTATAGTGGCATGTCATGTTCAGTTAGCCTGGGAATTATAATAGGTTAAACTATGGACTTATTGTTCTTATAGGTTCAAGGTTACTATAATGTCACCTGCAGCTGAATATACGTACATAGTGAGATGAGATGACATTTCTCCATGGACCAGAGCTCACCATGCAGAAACATACAACATTCAACAGTCAACAGAGTGCAAGTTACAACAGACAAACAATAAACAAACAGACAAACAATAAATAGACAACAAAGCACCAATTTTGAGGCCGTCGCGCAGACGTCTGCTCGCACCAGCATCTTGGATCAAATTATACTCATCCTTTAAACTTTTAAACACTCATGCTCTTGTCTTACAGGTTATTATTCAGTCACTGCATGAAAAGCAATGCAAAATGTGTTATTGTAAGGAATTGTAGTGAAGAGTTTTTGGGAGACAACCTACCTGCAGGTAAATTTCAAAGAGTTTTAATTGTAAGATTTATGAAGTAGTTACAAACTACTATATGTAAATGAGAAATTGCAGCCTGGTACAACATACAGACCCATGCAGTTTTGCAGGATTGAAGAAGCTGTCCTTCAAAGTCAAAATTTTAAAGCTATAAACACTGACACTTTGCAATGCAAAAAGTAATCAGTGCTGAGTTATTTCATGATAAGGTTTGTTCTGGCACCCTTGCACAAACATTCTGGTTAAGTACTGTAAGAGTAACTTTGAAAACGTCAGGGTAAGCTGCCAAGGCAGCTTGTGACGTAAAGTTGTGATTGCAAGCGCAACAGTCCTGGGCACAGGACCAAGGTTAGGGCCCCACTCCCTGTTCCACGGCACAAAATATCACACGCTGTACCGGGCTAGTGTCTGGTACAGGAGACACAGACCTTTCAGATCATTCTCAAGTCACACCACTTATGACAGCTGATAAATTTTTGGACTTTCGGTATGTTCATTTTTAGGGTTATCAATTCTATCTGTCTGCAATCCTTGAGAATTTTTTTGTTTGGACTTTTTTCATCAAATACACACAGATACCTTATTCTCGGGGTCTCCCGTACTCCTTACTATCAATTAATCTTTGCTGACACATTTTTGAAAATGGAAACTGGAGTAATTTTCACTGAACTCATTAAAAGAATGGTGTAGTTATCAACTGTATTTTAAATGTTTACTCAACAATCAACATTGTTTGTATAAAAGGCTTTTACATCGGCAAGGAACCGAAGATGCAAACAAAGTCATTCATAGTGGTGAAATACATTCTAGAGAAACTTAAGGCATCTGAACTGTTGTGGCGTGTCTGAAGCTATCTCACTGAAAATTTTAACAGATGCACTGCACTGATGCTTGAGACATTGTTTTACAGTAGTTTTGAGGTTTTGGCCCAATATGTATTTTTAAAAATACATTCATGACACAAAGGTACAAGCAAGATGTAATAAGGCAAAATAGTGCCCCCCAAAACTTGATTTACCATTATTTTCTTAGTATGAACATAAAACTGTAGATTTGCTGTAATAAATTTGAGTTATAAACTTTTAGACCCCTGGTTCCTATCAGCAACACTGTAAAGAGATCTACAATGCACCGAATGACTTATGTCTCAATGAATGAATAATGCACACTTTTTTTTCCAAACTCCCTCAAAAGTCCCTACTGCTTCCTTTCGCCATTTAATTCGCTTGCTAACTTACCTACATTACTCTGGCTTGTAAAATATGACTTGTCAAAGAAGAGACACAAACATGAATATATTTCGCAGTGGTTTTATAATTTTATTTAGTTATTTATTCTGTAAGTCTACGAGTCTCAAGGCCAGTCTTTGAAGGTTGGCAAAACCTAGTTTAGCTGCAGAGATGAATTTAAGATCAAGGTCACTTGGTGCTTTGGCATTTTGCTAAATGTGGGTGAAACAGAAAGAAAAGCAAGATCAACACAGCTGACATTTTCAGTCTTTCTAACAGTAAATAAGAGGGTCTACCCCATCGACCACAGAATAAAACCCAACTTCTGGAATCCCTCTCCTTTACCTCAGCCAAGTGGGCCCTGTGGGGTCACTGGAGGGAGCTGAGCCGTTAGCACCCACTCGCAGCGTCACTCAAACCACAGCACATTATTCCTCTACGACTGGCACTCTCTCTCTCTATCACTCGTTCTCTCTTGACATCATACTTTTTTCTTTCCCTCACGCGCACACTTCCTCCCACCCGAGAGGCAATCCCCCTCAGTGGTGAGCGCATCCACGTCAGTGTGAACGCGACTCTCCCACTCGAGCAGCAACATCAAACACCAGAAGCATTTACCAAGCAAGGTCGTGGCCGGTTCGGTTACTGACCAACAACACAAACAAAAACGCCAACCTAATACCACAAATACCACCGGCGTCTAAACCAACAACGCCAACACCGACCAGCCATAACAGCAGCAACCCCCTACACACGTCTGTGTTGGTTTGTTCCAGTGTAAATAGTCATGAACAATTAAAAAGAGCATAAATGAAGGCATGAAACTGGCTGTTTTTTAGAAAAATTAAATAAAGTCAGTTGCAGTTATTATGCCAGTTGCAATGTGCAGCTGCTTTTTTATATAACTACTTTTTTTACAACAAAAATAAGGTAGAACATTAATGTAGAACATGACTTAAGATTTCAAATTGAATCCCTCTCATGTTTGAGGACAGTTGTCAATGGAATATAATTGTCATCATATAATTCAGACTGAATTGCCTATAATGAACTACTCCCCCAATATAGATCACGTAACAGCTTCAAAATCTCATTCAAAACAGCTCATTCAGTGTCCAAGAGATTCAATTTGGACATGCTGCATGTCAAACTGTGGGCCTTTAGTGCATCATTTGGTTGTAAAAGTTATCCTTTTGGGACCTACACAGTGCACTATATAGTAAGTAGGGAAGCATTTGAGATTCAGCCTCAGATGCCATCATTTTCTGGGCAAATATGTGTCCAGAATTCTGCCGTTCTCACAGGTCATTCAGAGCCATCAATGATGCTCTGAATGATCTCAGATTCCAGAACATACCAGCCATACTGCAGGATCATTCCCTGAATAATGTTCATATGAACACTGAGAGGCTGACTATGCACCATTCAAGTCCCACTTGCTTGACTAGGCTGTATGTGCGTACATGCGTGGGTGTGTGTGTATGCAGGTGTAGATGATTGTAAATGCCAGTGTGGGTAGGAGTGTGTGTATGTATGTGTGTGCATGTGTTTGAACTTGAAAAGCAGTCACTTTGATCTGATATGTGTGCCCGCTTCAGTGTTGCCATATTAATTCAGTACACATAATAATAAAAGCTTAGTGAGCACCGTTGCCAAGGTAACTGCTCTTTTGTCTGAAAGAAGGTTTTCCTAGAAGCCATTCAAAATAAATATAAATTCAGTTTTTCCTACTTCCTTAACACTGAGATAAGGACTGTGCTAGTAGCGCCTGTCCTGTCCAGCAGATAAGCATGAGCTGCAATGATAAACTGACAGTGTCACTGAGTCACTGACAATGCAATAATGCGTAATTCATTTATAAAAAAATAATGAAAGTGCTGTGCTCTATAATCGTGTCATTTATACGATACAAGTACCCTTTCTGTACAGGAAGCATAGGGGGTAATATGACTTATATCTCCTGCAAAAAAAAAATAGACAAACAAACAAAAAGATCATCCAAAGGACATAATGCACGATTCATGGACAAATTTGGTGCTAATATCAGTCATGGTATAGTGTCATCAGTCATCAGATCCAAAATGATGAGATTGACTGTTTAAATGATCATCACAGAATGTAAATCCAAAGAGATCTAGATCCATGAGAGAGTCTGAGCCCAGAAGATTTTGGGCTTTTGAATAATGATTGCTGAGATGGAGCAAAGTAAAGGTAAGTGTCTGAAAGTGACTGTTTACATATTAGACTGATCAAATTGTAGATGGTTTGAGTAATTACATTCAATTACATTAAGCACTTCTAGAAATAACTGTGAGTTTCAGTTAATAATCAGTTTTGGCAAGGTCACCTATATGTATTGGTAGAGTTCACAGTTAGTGAGAGTTGCTGAACAGAGCCTTTTATTGCCATAAGCTTTAAATGCAGTTGCTTAGGGATCCCCTGCCAAGGCCTTGAAAATGTTTTTAAATATTTATTCATTTTTTCAAGTATAAGTATAATACTGTTGGAAAGCATATGACATGAAGATATTCAGGACCAAGAAAAAGAAAGTGCTGCACACGTCACTTTAATGCACACTGAAACATATCTTAAAGCATTTATTTTTCATTTACGGACGCACTTGTTTAAAGATTATGTTTATGCTGTACATTATTTGATCAGGCTTCCCTTAGCAGTTATTGAATTTCATATATGTTATTATATATTTATTCTTGCATTTGAAATAATGATTGGAGGAAGTGCCTCACCCCACTACCCCAGGTACAAGCAGGATTGTGCTAGCAACATTTAAAAACAGGCCTGTTCCTGTAGGCTGCACAGTACGCAGAGCTTCTTGAGAAAAAACGTACAGCTTATTCTCTTCCCAGAAGGAAACGTGTAATCTGTGTCTGATTTCATAAGTTATAGAGGGCCTGAGGCTTCTCCGTGTTCTAGTTGAGGCCGGCCGCCTGCCTGCCTTTGCTCCTCTTCCAAGCTTTTGGGGCCCCTGGGCTTAAACCAGCTATGCTCTTACGCACTGGCTGCTGGCCACCTCCATGAGCTACTGAGCCTCCTCTTCTCTCACTCAGTCCTGAGTGTCACACACACACACACACGCTGCCACCCTCCTCCTCCTCCTCTCTGGACCCAGTGTGATGAGGTCAGCAAACCAACTTTGATGTCATCAACATGTGTGTATGAGTGAGTGTGTGTGTGGCAGCGGTGGTGGACTGTGTTGCCCCTCAGCAGTAATGGTTTGATCTGACTCACCTTTTGGAAAGCACTATTCCTCGCTTTTACAAACATTCGAGTGGGGCTAAAAACCAAAAGGAAATAATGCGAAGCACACATGGATGAATATCCTGAACTACAGAGGTACTCCATTGTGTTTCATTAGCCTTCGGGAAATTCTACAGGCTGGTATAGGGACGAACAAATAAAAGATCAAACTTGGAAAAGAACACAATTATGCAAATTGCGTTTCCTGGTCAAAAATGTAGTCCCATTGTTCCAATCCCTCATGTATAACCATAATTATCCTTATAAATTGCTATCAGTCTGCAGCATGAGACTGTCCTTTGCAAGGAAATTTCTGTAAAGATGCTATTTCTGTCAACACTTGCCCTAAGTTAACATTAAAGAGAGACGCAGTGTTCTTGTGTGTCGAGGAAGCATTTAACATTTGGAGATGACAAGATGGGGAATATCCCATCACAGAATGATAAACTGCACTGATTTATGCAATGAGTTTAGGTTCATCGATGCTGTTCCTGCCCATGCTGAATCACCGCCCTCCTCTAAACCCCAAACGAACGTCAGCAAAGGCCAAAAGTTCTATGAAACATATTATGGCTGGGTGAATCACCAACAGATTTCTGCACTGCTTTCTCTTATGTACCTGCTCCCCAAAGCCTCATTTACTGCTGTCTTCTATTATAAAAACCAATGACATATAAGAGGGAGGACATAGGCTCTGCCCTATTTACTATGTAGCTCACTATTTTGGAGGTCTGCCGTTCTGCCGTGTCCAAAAACATAGTGGAAGATCATAGTGTCTTCACAGGAAAGTACAGCTTGGTAGAGTGTTCAGGGAGTTATGTCTAGTCATACAGGAACAGGTTCCTCTCTTTCAATATGGAAAGATATTTAAACCATAATAAAAAAACATATGAACTTTTAAATCTGGAAAACATTGCAGGAATTAGCTTAGCATAAGTAATATTGTTCTGGCTATAGAACATGGTGATATGTCCACAACGAGGTCAGCTAGCCAGGTGGCTCTTTGATCCCCATACATTATTAAACCAGTGACCTCCTCCTCCTTAATAATGTCTCTGTGTTGACTGTAATTCAGTGCATTGTAACAGTTACAGACTGCATCGCAATTGCTAGCGCTCGAATAGTGTATTCTTACAGACACCCGCAATGCACTCTGTCACCGAGTGATGAACTTATGTAACACCTGAGAAATAAAATTCAGTCACAAAGTGTATTCTGTTATAAGGCTATAAATTGTGTGATGCAAGTTGTATGGAAGTTGTGCACAAATCAGTTTATTCTTCTACAAATCAGCAAGATTAGCTAGTAGCTACTATTTTCCACATATTGTATTATTCTGGATATATCACATAGTCTGCAAAAATTACATTTGCAGTTTCATATCATTTTTGTCAAAGAAGAAGAACGTTCATATTTTGGCTAGCTACACAGCAGGCTAGCAACATAGAGCACTGAAACAGTTCTCATGTTTAGGTGACTGGTTAACTAGCTAACTAATCTAATTGGTGACCAGCAAATTACTAACATTATTCCAAGAGACTCTCTTTTATTTCCATTGTGTGCTGAAATCAGTCACCTGCAATGAAATTATTTGTCACATTTCCTGCATTTTGACTGGCTGTTTCACTTTTTTACAAAGTGTACGTTTACATTTACGTTTACATTTACGGCATTACATTTATGGCATCTAGCAAACGCTCTTATCCAGAGCGACATACATCAGTGCTTAGGCAGTTCACATCTGTTCTTCATACCTGTAGAGCTAGACTCAAATCAAAATCTGCTTTCAACCAAATTACTGTCTGCTGCGTTTCATACCTTAAGAAACCCTGTCAAAAAGAAAAAAGCGAGATGAATGATGCTTTACAACATGTGAGGAAAGTGAAATTTGGTGTTACAGTAGCAACATTTGCATGGAAGTTTCACTATGTAAAGCCAGCCTCGTCCGTGTGTATGTGTTCTACAGTTTAACATGTCCCACTTTGAACATAACTGTAATTACTTGCATTTGTAACTCAAGCTGACAGAGAGGAGGGAAAAAGACAATGAAAAGGAGGGAGACAGAAAGAGAGTGGGAGGGCTGCATGCACCCGTTCAGCCTACAACCGCTCTGGAGCAGCAAGGAGAGGGAAAAAGAGAGGGAAAGAGAACAAGGGAGGAAGACGGAAATTGCGAAATTAGCGGGCACGCTGAGAAAACAATGGCTCTAAGGACTTTAAACTAATGTGTTTTCGTGCATAATGCCTAGCAACTGGTGACAAAACACTGCTAAAGTACAACAAAACTACCAACTGTAACGGTTCAAAGGAAGAGATTAATTGACAGTGAGGAAAACCAAGTCAGTAGAACTTACAGGTTCTGTGTGCACAGGTGCCTTTTTCCAACATTTGCTGTCTTTTCACCGACTCAGAGGTGGACAGACCAATAGGACTACATACGATTCACTGAGCGGAGCTGAAAAGCTTAGTTAACGGATGAAATGTGAAGTGTTAATGATTATCAGTTGCACAGTTTCGGCCCTGTATTTGCACAAAAAAACACTAACCATTCAAAGGTCACTTATTTAGAAAGGCCTGCTACAACCTTCAGAGATTTTGATTTAATATAGATTTAAATAACAGTCTACAAACGTGCACAATTACAGGCTATTAAAGAAACAGTTCCGTCAATCATGCTAATGTTGCAAGCAAAGAAAGCCAATCATCACTGATGAGTAATATTGATATGAAATCATGTATACTGGTAACTACTAGCCTCCATTCATTGTTAACAACATTAGAATGTATAGCTTACTATTCCTTTAATATAAAAAACATGAACATGTTTTTGTTATTCTGTTTGAGATAATGGAAGAAAAGCATAGTGTGGGCAGCAAGGCATTTCTTACATATTTAGAAATCAACTATTAGGCAGCCATCGAAAACACATGTGCACAAAGGTGGCCTAACGGGCACATTTCTTGGAAATTGCAGGCCTTGAAATTTACAGCATCAATAGAATGTGTTAAGTGAGGAGAATCCATTTCAATCAGTTTCCCCCCTACAGAGAGTGGAAGTCCCCTTATACAGCAATCTCAAAACTCAACAATGTCACAGTCAGGTGGCCAGTTCTAATATGTGTCTCCTGACATTTCCATTTATCACTCAGCTCTTAAGCACTATATAAGCAATGACAAGCAAGCGATTTGTTTAAAGGAAAATAAAATCTTGCTGAGGGCGAAGAAACTTTCATGCTAACATTTCTTTTTAAATGTGGAGCTGTGGTGTTGTGCAAATGAAACTCTCTTGGGCGAATTCGATGGAAGCACGCAAAGAAGTCATGACTTTTGTTAGTTCATAGAAACTGTCACATTGGCTCGAACTGATGTTCCAGTTTTGCGACACGCATAATCGTCTTAAACACAAAAAAGTCATTAGAATAACAGGAATGTCTTAGAACTCAGAACTGACTGTGGAGCTTTGCCAGTCGTTTCTTCTTGCGGCTTTGATGCTGTTGTTTATGAAAACAGACCAAAATGCAGGGCATAGCAAAAAGCATGGCAGCTTGAAGCCTAAAATGTTTTTTTCGATAGATGACAGTATGGCATACAGCATCAGAAATTACAAAAGCAAGGCTATTTGGGATCACTTGCCAACTGTGCACAACGCAAATTGGTTCAGGTCTGAGCCAGATTTTCCCTCGGGTTGGTTGATTACAGTTGAAGCATTAGAGTTGCTGTTCTGGTGGGAAGAATTTTCAAAAAGCTAAGTCTAGCCATTGAAAATTCTTCCCACCCATCTGCTAATTGGTTCAACAAGCTGTACTGTATTTCACAAATGAATATAAACAATTCAGGAAAACTAGTCTACTGGGGCTGTGTTCAGACAATGTAATCTACCTCCACTGCTATACATATTTTAATATAGAAGTTAGCACATCTGTAGTTAGGGAATGGAAGTCGCTTTGGATAAAAGCGATTATCTGCTAAATGCTGTAAATGTAAATGTAAATGTAAATATGTTTCATTCAGTTGTGTGAACATTTTTAAACACCCCCTGGTCAGGACAGGATTTTCTGAGAATAAGTACACATTTCCTACTGTGAACACATTTGAATGTAGCATTATATGCACATTTTAGTGCATGAAGATAGCACTTGAAGCAATGGGGCAAATGTGCACAGATGATAAATTGCTGAATTATTCTTTGATTTTTTTTAGCCGAATATGTTACCTTATGCTAATGCCAGCATGCCTGACAACAAAGGGGGAAGCAAGTAACATTTTGTGAAAAGATGCAAAGAAGGTGTAGGAAGGGAAATGGGGGCAGGAGGTAACGACATCATGCTCTGGTGCATGCCCCATGAGTGGGAGAGAAACAGAAGGGCAGCCCTTCAAAGCGAGCCAGGCTGTGTATCAATGGCATTGTCGTTGAGCTTTGAGTGTGTGGCCCAGGGCGGTGTGTGTGAGCATGTGTGTCATTCTGGCTCATTGAAAGAGCAAATGAGTCACTGCCAGCCCTGGAGATGAGTGTTCAGTCCACCCAGCCGTTCATTTACACCCCACTACAGTATGAACTCAACCTTCTGCCTCACACTATTTCTATCTATCTTAATTTTACTCTCTCCTGCTTTCTCAAACAGCTCTTTATTGTCTTCAGAGATTGAGTAGTTTCAGGACAGCTTGAGCTGCAGAACAGCATCATTATGAAGCGCTTTGCTTACAGTATGTCTCTTAGACCACAGCATGTTACCTGCTATTGAAGCAGAGAATGTGCTGCTGCAACTGTGTGTCTGAAGATACTGTTCTGTCTTCATTTCCAGCCCAACCAGGCACATTCAAGTAAAAGGTAACATGCATTCATTTATAAGGGAAGTGACCTTTTATGCTTAAATATGAATTAGTGTGATGCATTTTCACAAAATGCAGTTACATCTACCATATTATCGCTTCATTAATAAACTGTCTCACAAATCAGTTGCACATATGCAATCATTTCAAAGAGGTTTGTTGACACAGTTTGATGTTTGATGCCTAAATAATATCTCAAGACACGCACTGCTACTGTTTTTAGCTATGCAGTATACTATATATATAGTATGTATAGGTGACCGTGCGTCATGCAATGTCAATAATTATTTAACAATTCAGTGTTGTTTGAGGGGTGTGTGGTGAATTAGGCATGCGGTTTATAAGATGCTAATTGGTCATTAGCTATCAGCCTCATACTTCCAGTAGAAAATTCAATTTTTCTTCCACTTTAAACTAATCACCTGGATCAATGCACCTCAAATCACATCCATTGATCTTATGAATTGTCATGTCAAAGTCATCAGTAGTTTAAGGAGGTTGTGATCTCTTTCTTTGTAATGTGAATGCAAGTGTTTTTACATGTCTGCAGAGTTGCAGTGCTGGCAGTGCTTGGAAGCGCAAAGACCGTGTTCCCAGCAGCCGCTTTAACACAGCAGGCCACTCAATCCGCCATGTCTGCCGCAGTTAAACGAATTCTCACAACACCAGACGTTTATTACAGACCAACTTTAGTGTGGGTGTGGGTGGTGGGGGGCATGGGGCTCTTTCACACCTTTGCTCAAGAGAGGAGTAAAATGGAGACTCACACAAACAAAGCCCATGACCAAGAACACCCCCCCCCCCCCCACCAAAGAAAAAAAAAAACATGAACAGAGAATGAGAGTCTTTAATTATCTCCCACTGACTCTTGTTTCGACCTCTTGCCCCCTGCTAGAGGTTCAGCTGTGCAGGTGTGACAGCCGAGTCCAGCCATCGAAAATTCTTCCCAGCAGAACGGCAACATCTACTAATTGGTTCAACAAGCTGTACTGTATTTCATAAACACATTTAAAAATTCAGGAAAACTTGTCTACTCGGGGCTATATTTAGACACTGTATTCTAGTTTAAACACCCTCGGTCAGGAAATGATTTTCTGAAAATAAGTACACATTTCATACTGTGAACACATTGAAATATAGCATTTTATGCAAATTTTAGTGCATAAGAATATTTTTGACTGTTTATTTAAACATACTGGAAAAAACAACATAAAAAGTGACATACATTTTCCACAGGATACATTGTACGTTTAATATTTTTTAGAAATAAATTCAGAAAATAAACAGTAATCAGGCATGGCCCAGAAGTGTTTTCCGGAAAGAATGTGTATTTATTTTTTCTCACCTCACCAGGGTGCCCAGACTTTTGCATATGACTGTAACTACTCACGATAAATGCCTCAGAGGACAACTGACAAGAGAAATCTGTGTTAGTAATCAAAAAGAACATACTTAAAGCATTGATATCACAGCCTTTTCTGTGTTTTTCTTTAAAAAAGATCACAAGTATATGTGTATTGGAGATGCAGATTGACACAGAGGAAGCGGTCCATGAGCATTATCTAATTGCTGAAGGTGACCAAACAGAGACTCCTTTAGCGCCTCGAATCCATCATCATTTAATGAGGGCAGTGTTAAAACCTGTAGCAGCCAAAGCCTGATAGGAGGTGAGAGAACAACCGTTTCAAATCAAAGGCTGTTTTGTGGAAAATCTCACCTCAGCCTTCACAACAGTAGTCCTACCACTCACACCCCCTTACAGCAATGAATTATCAAACTGTATAAGACCGTTTAGCCATTGTAAATGCTGCAGTTCAGTCTATCCATTAAAAAGCACTTCCAGTAACACTGACTGGTGCTTTGACTGGTGCTTTACTGACTGCTTAGTATGTTAACTTGTCTTGCAGAATATTACAAACTTCTTATGAACCTTTCTCAAATGTGTGAAACCCATTAAGGGCAGTGAGCAACTTCCACCAAACACAAAAAAGACAATCACCACATTTAATGTATGCTGTTTAATTTAACACTGGTACATCTGCCACTGGAAGGTTTATGGGGTCCCTGAATTGATAAACTATAAACTATAGTGGCACTGCACCAAATGCAACGAAACAGAACTATTATTCCTCTCGTTGCAGTGAAACTCACAGGTGTAGGAGTTCTTCAAGGACTGACAATATCCACAATATGCACAAAAAGACATAAAATTGTATTGTGGCAAAGTGTATCACAACAATTTGTGTACGTGATGGTAACAGTGGCAAAAACATAAGGAAGCAGAGTTTGCCCAAGCAGCTGTGTCTCACGTATTGTTCAAAGTAGACAAGATGTGATCTAAGGAACGGCGTAGCATTCACGCAACTTCTCACAGAACAATTGGATTGTTTGTAATCAGCGGGACGTCCAGCCAGGTTTATGTGCAAGAATCGTCTCAGGCATGAGCGCTCGCTTCCTTTACTCTCACCTTCTCAAAATTAGTCATTTTTCTTTTTTAGAAATGTGTAAAACTGAGATCATCGTTTATTTGAAAAGTGACTAATGAGATGTGCCTAGATGTAACACACCTATTTCCAGGAAAGGAATTGTTTCAAAAGTTGAAAAATGGGCCATTGAGCCATGTCAGGCAGTTTAGACAAGCACATAAACCATAATATCTGTTGACATCCTATTATTCCCTTTACTTTTTGTGCATGAGGGATCTCCTTACCCAAGAAGTAGGAAGGACTAAAAAAAGTCCTAATTTCTGTGATGACTGACAACATCAGCAGGGCAGGGATGTAACAGTACACAGTAGTTGGAATATGAGTGTGTTCCAGTTATCTTGTATCTTGCAGGTGCACTGAGAACCAGAAACATCTACCAGATGGATGCACAGTTGTTGGTGTACAATTACAAGCCACAGCCCATCTTTAACTGCACAATGTATCACCCATCCTCCACCTCATCCATAAGTGGTAAGGATAAAACCTTCAGTTAAAGGGTCAACAGTCTGTCTACGCTTAAAACCTGTTACAGCAGCAGTCATTTGCAAATTACATCTCCGTTGCGCGTTTAATATCTAGCCATGTCTGGATTTACAGGTCAGTTTTTAATAAACTGTGTCCAGGAAAGCCACTCAGCCAGAGGGAAGTAGAATGTAGTGCATTGTCTTTGCAGAATGCCAGTGATTCTCTGGAATTACGGGAAGAAAATGTAGGTAAATAAAGGAAGTTTAGTCATAAATGAGGTTAAGGCAAAAGGCAAATTGTTTGGTGGGACATCTTACAAAGAGTCATGTGAGTGGCGCACGATCATATCTTGAGCTGAAAAGGAAAAAAGACCTGCACCTACAATAGGGAATGAGTAATGAAAATGCGAGGATGTTGACAGTGTGAATACACACACCTGCTTTGTGTGGGAGCTGCACAAGCAAGAATAAAAAAGCTGTATCCTTCTCTATTATAATGCACGGAAAGGTTAAGTGTATTTGTTGGATGATAAAGTTAGCCAAGCCTACACAACACTATTTTAAAACATGGCTCACAGTAAAGAAGTGTTCTGCTTGAGAGCTTCACTGGATAACGCATCTTGTACACATACAAGATAATATATAAAGTCTATTTGTCTTGAATATGTCTGATTTATACAGATGCACATAAATGTATTTGTTTGGAGATGTAGAGAATGGGTTTATGGCTACTCATAGCTCACCAACATGCCCTCACCAACTCTAAAACGTACATTACTGAGCCCTGATTCTTGAGCCACCCTGCTCGGCACATATTATTTGTTGGTGGCAGATAAAAAGCCATCATCATGAGAGTACTACCCACACACTGTTGGGAACATTATAGTACATTATGATTCATAAATATACTTTCCAGCACTGTCAAATGTGGGAGAGCGCAGTTTGACTGACTAAGTGCCCAAAAGACTTGACCTAAAGGAAGCAACAGTAAACAACCATGCTGCATTGTAGTAAAGAGAGAATGGATAGAATAAGAAAAAATATGATGCAACAAAACACTGGTTGATAAAAATTTCTTCATCACATTCTGTTTTGTTTTTTTGCATTTTGGGTATCATTCCAACCCTTGTGATTCTTCCCTGCTCAACCAATAAGCAGTTGCTTGATACACAGTATATGCAGCTGAGATTTGCATCGTGTCTCTTCTGTGAGCTTCTGCAAAGCTACTCCTCATGAACTCTCATCATCTCTGTACAAATGTTTTTATGTGCATCTTCTCAGAAGCATAAATCAACCTTCCGTGTCAATTTCGGGGGTCAGCACGAGGGCCTGTGCAGGGGGAGGCTGGGAAAAGAGCCTGCGCCCAAAACAAGGTGTCAGATCTAGCAGCCGAGCTGAGGAGGTGGCCACTCTGCTAGCGGGGGGGTCCTAGCCCCCTTAGTGGTTCACACCTCTAACACAGGTCACAGAGGAGGCATGCATACGTAAGACACCAGAAAGATAAATCAGAGTTCAGTGGAAAAAATCAAACAAATGAAATCCCCAAGCTTTCAGGCAGCGCTCTCATCATCTTGGCAGCAATGGCTGTATGTGTGCCATGATTAATTAGAGAAGAAACACCTTTCAGATTTGCAACAATATCTGTTCAATTAAACTCCCACTCAGTAAGCAGCTGGAGTGTCTGAATATCAGGTAAAACAATCAGGCAATAAAAGAGACAAATTGTTCAGCAGTCTTGGTGGCAGGTTGGCAGCTTATTCATTTCAGGCTTGATTAATTGGAGATGAAATCGTACAGTAAGTGTGGGACACAGTCTGGCAGTACAGAAGTGATGAGCGATGAAGTGAGTGTGAGATGAAGGAGCGGGGGATGAAGCGAGAAGAGCTCCACAGGGGGAGTGTGGGAACGCACACCTGTAACTGTGGTGCAGGGTAACGCGCCAGTCTGAGAACAGACACAGCTCCTTGTTGATCTAACTGATAGAGGCCATTACAGCGGCAGGGTTTATGGGGCTCTGGCTGATTACCTCGTCCAGCCCTGCTGACTGGGGCCAGCCAGGAGTCAGAAAGGGTCTCCCATCCCCAAAGAATAGCACACTGGCATTTCTCCCAGTGAGATCAAGGCGATATGCTTTAGAAATCTTCCCAAAGTTTTTTTTCTTAAAAAACCTTCATACATACCAGTTTATTAGCTAAACCCACCCCTGCATCTATATGCATTATTTGTTTAATCAGAAACACCTACCATGCGTGTGCAGTAGCTCATCTGTTGATGTTCGATTTATTAGGCTCCCCTTCCATCAGTGGATAGGGACCACTATAGGTCCAATGCAGACCAGTAGATATTATTTATCTGGTGGATCATTCTCAGCACAGTACTGATGTGACATGTTAGTGACGTGGTAAAGTGTGTTGCACTGCTATGAGAGTATCCTGTTTTTTAAACACTGTGCACAATTATTGGCCATTTTATTAAAAACACATACCGTGATAGTGCATCCGGTAGGTGTACAGTTAGAAACTGTGGTTCATCTTTTTCTGCATATCAGCCATCCTCTCATCCACTTTTGGACCATAGCACCTGACTGATTTTTGGTTTGTCAGTCAGCATCACTGCTGCACTAAGAATGTTCAACCAACCATATAATGTTTAGTCGGCAATAGTCCTATGGTGATCGTTTGCCATGAATGGATGAGGAGGAAGGTGGAAAATAAATTTTGCAGCAATTTAACTGTAAGCCTGCAAACAGCACCTGCCGTTGAATTAAATGTTCAAAGTCAAATGATTAGTTTTCTTACTTTTAAGTGAACTTAAGCACACAACCACTACAGTGAATACATTTTAATATGACATTCTTCTGCAATATTTGGGGCACTTATTTGTGTGCACATACATGAGTGGTATACCTGATAAAAATGACAATAATGTTTCTGTTAAACTGAGCTCCTTAGCATACTTAAGAACCGATGTCATAGTGTGTTTTAAGGTTGACATGATTGTGTAATGTCTTTCTTGCAAGTATGGACAATCCTAAGTAGCTTTAAATCTAATACAAATACAAAAGCCCACTTCATGAGTTGACCCTTTGACCTCAGTGACATTCTGGCAATAAAACAACAGTTTAAAACCAGTCAGTGTCTCTACAATGTATTTATAATGACATAAAGACCTCTTGATAAGTGCATCTGCAGACACAGACAATTCGTTCTACAAATCCCTGAGCTGCAGTGCTGAACAAGCATACCGCATGACACGAGACACTGATATTAATATTAATCCAGGGATTTGTGCCGTATCATCGTAAATTGTCTCCTCGTGGTATTTGGCCACATTGAAGTCTGATGAGAGGAAGTGGATGGTCATACTGTATCAGTGTCAGGAGCACAGACAGAATGAGAAAGGGTCATAAATCAGCCTTTTTACAGCATGTCCCCAAGACTGATCTCATACAGAGCAGCAGCAGAGTGTAGCATGTGATAAATAATGGCAGGCACAAGGCCTTCATGTGCCTGACAGATACACAGTATTGTAAACAGCCAGTGGCTTTAAACTGCATGTCCTAGTGAGGACGTAAAATGCCACTGTCATGTTCCAGATATGGGCAAAATGCACTGCCAGTCAAAAGTGTGGGGACCACTAGTTTTTCTAAATGTTTTTAATGCAAATGAGTATGTTTCATTTAATTTAGTAATAACATAACATAGATCTGATCAGGCTTAGCAGGGTTTTTTTGTATTAGTAAAAGCATTAGTAGCTGTTTAATACCTGTTAAATCCTTTTCAGTAATGTTTTTCACACCTAAGAAAGGCTTCAGACTAGAGTCTACGTGAGCAAAAAGTTGGGTATTCTTGCCTACATCTGATGTTAACTATTTCCTTTTCACCCCAGACGTCTGCTGCATGTTCTGTAATGCAGCCGCCTCAGTGTTACTGCAGCTGCACCTCACCCATGTGTTGCATTCTTTGCACCAAAAGGAAATGCTCTGACATTCTTTTTCTGGTTCAGAGAGACCTCACCCATAACAGAGGCTTAGCCGATTACACTGGCATGAATGAGGGAGAGTAAGTGCAGCTTTTGGTCCCCTTATCACAGATGACCATGCTGTTATCTCCTCTTTCCTCCTTTCAAGGTAGGATCTGTTTCTAGACCTGGAATCCCTTCTGTTCCGTCCGATCAGCTGTGCAGTTAACCCTGCTGAACTCTGGTTTGGCATTGCTTAGATTCTTCTCCAGACATATTTCCTCACTACACTTTCAAAAGGTTGCTTTGTCATAGGAGGAACTTTTTGACTGAATGTATGTAAACATATAAATGATATGTTTATAGAACTTTTTTAAACATTTAAAGGACCTTCACATAATGGCCCCTCCATTCTAAGCCATCTTTTTGAGACTGTATGTCCATACATGTGTATCAGTGCATTGTGGTCTATTCATCTGAAGGCATTGCTCAGATATTCTAAAATGATATTAGGATAAAATAAATAGTGATTTTCTATCAGACATGTTTGTCTTAATACTTTTGGCTGTGTGCGCGCGTGTGAGTATGTGTGCGTGTGCGCGTGCGGGTGGGTGGGTGTGTGCGTGCGTGTGTGGGTGGGTGGGTGGATAAAAAAACTGTTGCTTTACTGTGGATTTACTTCATCCAGTCATACTTAAGCATTTTATTCAGAGAAGAATTTTGACTCATACTAAAACATTCCATGTGAGTTGTGAAATTTAAGATGATGTACTGAATGATAGCCTAAAGAAGCAAATCCAATTATTGTAAAAGCAGAGATTTATACCCCTTATCCTCACGCGCTGCTACTTTCTCGACTTTAACGATGCACCAGTTGTTTTGACAGAGGGGGCACGGGGCCGCAGCAGATGAAAGCAGTAGACAGTACAGCCTGCTCAGGTTAAACTGTAACGGCATTCACATTCCAGAGGCACAGACTCAGACCAGACGGCTAGCGGAGGGACACGCTGCACGTCCTCTCTCTCTGTTTGTGTGTACGTTATCAACACGAGAGGATGCAGACCGAAAAAATCAGTCAGAATGCATCTGGTGAGGAATGTCAGTATCGTCTTATTCTTCAAGTTCATCAAAGGTGTTGGATTCTGCTCATTCTTAAGTGCTCTTCACACCCAAAGAGAATGCTGCTGAAAAGTTGCCACAGTGACATTCCATCACAAATATTCTCTCCAAAAATACCTCTTGGCTATTCTGGTTTCATACTAACGCTTTCTGGGAGGAACACACAGCATTCCAACACTATTAGACTCTAATTCCCACTGCCTGTAAGTCCAAGTGGGTGTGTGTCCATGTAGGTGTGTGCTTGTTTGTGTTTGGTTTCAAAATGTACTGGAAAGTTAGTGAATACAAGGAGCATTCTGCAACGTGAGGCCCAGTAGAAACAAACTTATGTGTGTGTGTATGTGTGTGTGTGTGTGTGTGTGTGTGTGTGTGTGTGTGTGTGTGTGTGTGTGTGTGTGTTTAAGAGCATTCCCAACCGTATCTAAGACAAAAGAGTGACTTCCCTCAGACCAGTGCACAGTGTAAGGCACATCATGTGCAGAAATGCAGTCATGTCTGTTTAATAAAGGGAGGAAAGGAGCAAAGTGTTCTGTAACTGCTAGCTATGTGATACGAAATAATAAGGAATGCCAGCAATGTGCCAAAGCCTGCAGCCATTGTTTTAAAAAAACGTCTCTCTCTTTGTAAAGCATGTAAAACGGCGGAGCTCGCGGAGCACGGCTTGTCGAGACAATGATCTACCTTCAAAAAGAATGCAAAATATGACAATTGCTTTAAGGTACTACCACATTCAAACAGAGCTACTGTATGCAGATGCCATTTTTGGTTATGGCACAAATAAATTCACTGCTATGTAGAGTTTACTGCAGTACTTTTGACCCATGAGTGCTTTAAATGGGCCATGCAATAACAGAACAGAACACAAAGATCCCAGAGATCAAGTAAACACTGAGGACTTTCCAGCCATGTTCATGTTGAAAGAACACACAGTTTGAACCTAATAGTCAAACTTAGTGTTTCCCATTCTTGGCACTGGGTGTCCTGCCCTGCACATTACTGCTTTCCCTTATTTTAACACAACCACTTCAGCTGAGTAAGATGTGCCGGGAGTAGGAAAATCACACAAATATGAAGTGCAGTGGGCATGCAGGACCAGGGGTGGGTTCCACTCATGTAACTATCTATACGACCTTAGCGTCTGTTTTATGCCCACTATAACTTTGATAGTATACCATGAAAAAATGTGTAAAATGACAATTGAAGAGCAAATTTCCAAAACTCACTCAGTCCAAAAGCATTTTTTTTCTCGGAAAATCGTGTTTTACTTGTTTTACCTATTGGAAAGCAATTCTTACAGGAAAATTTTTTTTTAATTGAAATTTTACAGTTACTTGTCATTTTTCAATGCCTGTTTCTAAAGTGCAACTCCTGCACATTTTA
>JBBJLS010000039.1:14673942-14689744 GCA_037577275.1 Bryconaethiops microstoma
AACTCCAGTCCTGGAGGTTCGTGGTCCAGCACGTTTTGGTGATTTCCCTGCTCAGAAATCCCTTGGTGATTTCCCTGCACCTGGTTCGTCTCACCAGTTAATTGTCAGGTTTAGTGAATGTGTTTGAGTAGGCGAACCACCAAACTGTGGTGGACAGCGGACCTCCAGGACCAGAGTTTGACACCCCTGCCTTAAAGTGTGCAAAAGTGTGTTTTCTGTAGAAGATGTGATCAGGAGAGGCCAAACTTTTGTATACAATTATAGACACAAATATATACCTGAGCATTCTGAGAATACTGTACTCTGTGTTAGCAACAACACTCAGCACATCAAGTAAAATGCACACACTATCCACTTCGTTAGAAATTCATACTTTGTATCAGGACAGAACAATGGGCACCTTATACAAACATTAAACTGATATGTTCACTATACAGGTGCACAGTTACAGACAGTGGCTCTTCTGCTGCTATGTGTCATTCTCTTTGTACACCATCCATCACTGGTCACTTTCTGGCTACAGGACTACTGCTGACCAGATGATATTTGGACGATGGACTATTCTCAACACAGTGTGTGTGTATGTGTGTGTGTGTGTGTGTGGTGCCAGTACAAGCACAGCAGGGTTGGTGAAGTTTTTTTTTGTACACACGTCAGCGCCATTACTATGCCGAGAATGTCTCATCACCCAAAAATAGTCCATGGACATAAACTGTGGCTGTTTCTGGCTCTATACGTTTTTCACTACATAGGTTGTGAAATGATGGCTTTTGCACCCAAACAGTGGATGATATCTCTACCCAACAGCGATATGGGATTCAGCCATGTGTGCTCAGGCCCTAACTGGACATACAGTGCACTGTGCTGTATAGAAGCATTACTTACTTTATTCATTTAATGCAATTATATTAAGAGCAGGGATCCATTTGAAATCTTGTGTATCTGAGTATTTGTTAAATGACCCAGTTTTGCTTCATTTACACAGCTGATATTTTCAACAGATGGTCACACCTACTGTTCTGCAAAAATGTGTAATTGCATATTTGAGGAACAACGCTGTATGTAAACAGTAAGAAGACAAGAAATGTCACTGTTTTGATCATGCAGGTCGTAATGTTGGTCAAGCTGATTCCTGATTTCATTTAAATGAGTAAAGCAGTTGAGAAAGAAATGTAATAGTGATACCGTGAGTAATATGACCTAAAATCAGCCACATTGGTAGAAATAATCCCCCTGACATTCTACCTCTGCAGAATGGACTTCGCTTTCAGTTAATTATATTGCAAGTAAATAAGAATCAAATGGAATCTTGGCCTGAATTGAAATCTACATGTTGGAAGAGCTTTGGCTTGTACAGATATGGCACAAACAAAATATGACTTGGCAGATCATCATGTGTTAATGAAATAGCTCAAACCAACATGCTAATTCCTTCGGCATAAGCAGCATTTAATAACTACCCGAATTTATGGCACGGTAAAACACTGGATTTTGTATGCTTTGGGATTGGCATGATGTTAATGGGTGGCTATGCTAGTCGAGTCAATGCCACTATCAAGACAGAGAAAAATGCTAATGTTGGCACTGGGTGCAGTGGCTTTTGAATGACTTTAGAAGCGATGAAAAAAGATAAAAAGAGATTGTAAAAAAGACAGCAATGACTAACTGAGTGCCAGAGGCTCTGCAGAAAAGCATCATACTCAAGCAGCAGGGCAGTTATCTAATGTATGACTCGTGCATGGCGGTCAGTAGAAAAAGGTCAGGCGAGTAATCACACTCATATTCTTCTCTCTGTGAGTGAGAAGAGGGCAGGAGTGGGGGGAGTACGAGCTTTCTGAAGCTAAAGGTTAGACTGCACACAGAAAAACGCACAGACGCACACAAGCACGTGGGTGGCGCGCGTGGGCGGGTGAGCAGAAAGATGTTAATCCACGTTGAGGGGAGATGTGGGAGTGTGAAAAAAGTGACGAGCGCTCGGCTTCAGAGTGCTTCACACACTGGAGACATGAAGAGAGGGGTGAAAGACAAAGCAGGTGAAAGGCAGATGAAGATCAAGAGAAAGAGGCAGAGCAGCTAAGAAGAGCTGCGATGGTCGTTGATTTGTATGCACATGCCTGCTGTCTTGTTTTGGAGTGGTGCCTTTATTCAATTTAACTTAAAAACCTATTTTGTACATCAGTTAGCATCTTGCAAACCGCATGCCTAAAGCATCGCATACTTCCTTAAGATGCATGGAGTTGTAAAATAATCTCAGAATCACGTGCTTCAGCCATGCAGCATAACTTCATCTGTGAGTTATAAGCTTCCACTGCTTGTTAGCCTCAGCACCTGTGCAAAACAGGGGAAGGGCAAAGTGCACATACCTCTGACCATTAAGGGGACCATGGTGACCCAAAGAGTGAACTGCGTTAAATTCCTTGAGGTTAACATTGCTGAGGGTCTCACACAGTTCGTTTACATGTCACAGTAAAAAGGCCCAACAGTTGACTGAGGAGAGTCAACCTGCCACATCAGCTCTTCTGCAACTTCTACAGGTCCACAGTGGAGAGCATTCTGACCAGCTGCATTGGTGTGGCAGATCTAGTGCTGTGGAACCTAAGACCCTGCAAAGGGTGGCAAAAACGTCCCGGGCTATCCCTACAGCTGAGAAGAGACAACAAACCAGATTGAGACCCAGGGAATCTGGAGGCCAAGTCAACACATTAAACTATTTGTCATGTTCGTCAAAACAAATTCTGAACAATTTTTTAATTGTGGCAAGGCTCACTACGCTGTTGAAATAATCCACGGCCATTACAGTATACCACTGCCAGGTACTTGGACTACAACAATGTTTAGGTAGATGAACATCTGCATAAATGTGGGATCAGACCACACAAGCTAGTCTTCATTCCCCGTGTGCACTATTGAGCTCGGGGCACCCATCACCCTGTGGGCAATTCACAGGTTGTCCTTTCTTGGAGGACTTTTGGTTTGTACTAACAACTGCATGCCAAGAACTGCATTTTGGAAATGACAGTTCACTTGGGACCAAATCCATTCCACCCCTAGACAGGTTCCCCTGTAAAGAGAAAATCATTATTCACTCCACCTGTCAGTGGTTTTAATGTTGTGGCTAAACAGTGTAATATCTATTTCCCACTAGTACTTTGCACTCATTGTCCACTATCTAGAGTATAATGCTCATATTGTGTCTGCTATCCTTGTCCTAATGAGACGTTGCCTGAATGTATTATTACAATAAAGTCGAACTGAATTGAAAAACATCTCCTGGGAGGTTTGACATTCAGGCTACTGTACTTGACATATTTGTGGTTATGGTTTCACTGAAAGAGGGGAAATCAACAAAGTTGCAGGTGCTTGTTGCTGACATCAGACAAGGGGAGGACAATATGAGGCAACTGGACTGCAATGCTACTTATGTACAGAGAAAAACATCACCCAACCAAAACAGCTCAGGCATTTCCCTGAAAGCCCCCACCCCTTCTAGGCCTTATCCCTTTCTCTGCTGCTGCCAGGTCTGTTTCGAGCCAGAGAAGATTGAGGGGAAACCCAGCAGTCGGGGAAAACAAGCGACTGGCCTCTTCTGCTTAACTCCAGCCCAGTCTCACCGTGGCCCTCTCACCAAAACGTGACCTAATTCCACAGTAACCGTTGGAGCAGTGGTGAAGGAGCAAAACAAGAGTGTGCAGTGGCCACTATAAGGGGCTTCAGATTTAGAAATGTATTGGGCCATGTTTATTTCTCATATAACACTGTACCAAGAATACCTCTTGTACTAGATGAGTTAACAAGTGGTTTAACTCTTAGCCATCTGGAGCTGCTGCTTTAGTATTGAAATGTAATTATGAATTAATTTACATAATTCAGCAAGTGGTTTTATTTATATTCTATGCATTCTTTCCACAGTGACATAACTGAAGTGACATAACTGTCAAGTGGTTTAAAGTGTAAAGAGAGTTCTTTTTTATGTACAATGACATATTTCAAACCATGTTTTATCACTGGCGATAGGCCACGTTTACTGGTCTAGTCCAATGTATTCTTTGACAAAAATACAGAAAGTTGAATTAAGGCTTGAAAATTATTTTTTTATCAATCAAAATCTTTCTGTTTTTGCAATGCATGAAAGGCTTTGCTCCTCAGTGGTGAAGAGCACAGCTTTATTCAGTAGGTTCATGGCCTTTTAGATCCAGTAGGGTGTGCTGTTGAAGAAGAGCTGACTCATAAGAGTCCCAGTGCAAAGCTTAGTGCGTGTTTTTCAGTGACTCAGCACAGTGAGCCTCAGGTGATGAAATATTCTAGCAATAGTCTCTCTTCCTCCAGCACGGCAGCAACTTTTGACCCCCTCACTAAACACACACTCTCGAACAACAAATATGGCACAGATTACATCTCATATCAACCGTGAAAGATGGCCTGAATGAGAAACAGCCATGCTGTCTTGCTTGGTCCCTGACGGAAGTCCTAGTTATAGGTCATGGAACACCATGGCATCATGGCCTTAGCCTAAATGTGCATGTACCACAGCTATCTGTTGTTTGCATCAAGTCATTGTCTGCCTGAGATAATAAAAAAAAATAGCCTGGTGGTAAAATCACTCTCACTAGCTGACTAAAAAGGAGACAGTTTTCCAGACGTTGTAGAGGAAAACAACACGCATCAGTATGTTGGGAATCTAGACAGTAGCAAGACGTCTAGTCTTCCTGGCCCATTGGTTTCCTGCACAGCCTGTCTGAGACAGGACCCCGAAAAACGTCTGGCCACCTCGTGAGTCAAAGTCTACTGCTGAACTGATGTAACAGTGCAGGAATTCACCCCAGCCTCAGCCACTCTTGGCCAGACGCCCCACACTGGAAAGACTAAACACCACAGAAAAGTACTGTAGCTCTTGTAACAGTCTTATACTGCCATCTGCTGGTGGGTCTCTGCGTAGCTTACAATGGCATTCTTTCCCAGGCATCAAACACTATATGGACAAAAGTGCTGGGAGCTGTTTATCAGGGTTTGGGCAAAGACCCTTATTTCCATGAAATGCTTGATCTTAATGCTTCAGCATACCAAGACCTTTTGGACACAGTTTGGGGAAGACCCATTTCTATTCCAGCATGACTGTGTCCCAGTGCAAAAAGCAAGGTCCATAAAGACATGGCTAGATAAGTGTTTAGCGTGGAAGAACTTGGCAGGTCCGCACAGAGCCCTGACCTCAACCCCATCCAACACCTTTGGGATGAACTGAAATGGAGATTATGATCCAGGACTTATCAACATCAGTGCCTGACCTCATAAATGTTCTACAGGAAGAATCCCACAGAAAATCTTGTGGAAAGCCTCCCAAGAAAAGTGGAAGCTGTTATAGCTGCAGCTGGGGGACCAACTCCATATTAAAGTCTATGTATTTGATTACAATGTCATTAAAGTCCCTGTTGGTGGAATACTCAGCCGTCCCAATACTTTTGTCCATATATTTTATTCTGGTAATTAGTGTTTACCATTTTTCCAAGCTCTCCTTGTCCTTTTGTTATTGTGCCTTTAAGACTGAAATGTGTAAACAGAGCCCTGCGGTGGGCTTAATTTTTAAATTGCTGTTCATTTTTAAATTGCTGTCCTGGCCAAATCACTCCTTTATAGGTTCATTCTGAAGTGAATATTCAGAGCTTATATAACATAAAATGTGTGTGTGTGTGTGTGTGTGTGTGGGTGTGATTTCTTGTGACATCACAAAACCAGAGAACTCAAAATGGATCTAATGGAACTACAGGTTGCGGAGTGAACATTTGGGAACAATTCATTTATATTTATATCGGCACTTCTTGTTCCATTTCTAGTGACACTTGTTCCGAAATAAGGTTCTGGAGTGAACAACTGGAAGCTGTTTATTTATTTATTTATTTATTTATTTATCTAACCATTCCTTTATTTATTTACACCTTTTTCAATTTATATAAAAAATATATATATATACTATGTCTCATGTCTTGCAAAGCCAAGGAGTTTGTATGCCAACATCTCCCTTATGAGAAGAATCTGGCTCTGTTCTATGCTCTCTGTGGGCTCAGCACGATGAGACACTCTGGTGAGTCATCACTGTAACAAGCTCAACCAAGAGAGAGAAAGAAGTGATAGAGCGCAGCATGTTCCTGCGATGCTGTGGACGCCTTGTGGTTCTGTCTATCTCCTGCATGTCCTGAAAACAGAGCAGGTGGGTCTGTGTTTCCCAGCAAGGTACAGGGGCAGTCCTGCAGGGATGTAAGTTGCTCAAGATGTTCCAGAATTTCCATTAGTGTAAAGCCAACAGACAAAAAAAAACAAAACGTATAGTACACAAACAGACCATCGGCCTGACCGACTGGACTGTATACACTCTCTCTTTAATCTGTCCATCAGATTGTTGCAACCGTCCATCGTAACCAATCAATAGGCTTGTTTTGCTCAATGTGTGGGTGGGACTTCTCAAAGGCTTCTGGGCTTGCAAATGGTATTCCGGCTCATGATGTCACGGAGCATTGCACAATGCACGCAGCGCTGCAGCAACAGATCAATAGCATGTGTGGGCACAGGCAGTGTGGGAGATGTCCCCAACACACAGTCAAACATGACTGCGCAGTTGTGTTAGGGTCTTTGACTTGTTTGCTGTGCAAGTGGCTCTAGTCTTTACACCTGCTGGAAAACACTGCATGCCTCAGTGAACACAATGTTTGTACTTTGTGCAAAATGAACTGGAGGCAATACCAGTATTTTGCTGAGCATCACTGTTGCAATATGCATTGCCAAAATATTTAAGGTCCCCCCATTCTCCATCTATGTTTGTGTAGTTTTATATATAAAAACATTTTCGCATGAATATTTCAACCTATGTTAAACATTTTTGATACTGTATTTTTATAACTCATGTACGCACATTAACACTCTTCGGTATGTCCTGTATTGTGCTGCTTCAGAAAGAAGCTGAAACAATCTTGGATACACACTGGCCTGCTACAACATTAAAACCACTGACAGGCGAAATGCATAACATTATATATTTTTATATATATTATATATTTACAATTGCACCTGTTAATGGGTGGGATATATTAGGCAGCAAGTCAACAGTCAGTTCTTGAAGTTGATGTGTTGGAAACAGGAAAATTGGACCAGCGATCTGAGCAACTTTTGATGGCTAGAACTGGCAGGTCTTGTAGGGTGCCGCCGATATGCAGTGGTCAGTACCTACCAAAAGTAGTCTGAGGGTACCCAAAGCTCACTGATGCGTGTGGGAGTGAAATCTGGCCCAGCTGGATCCACAGATACCACAAAAGAGCTACCGTAGCACAAACTGCTGAAAACATTAATGCAGGCTATGAAAGAAAGGTGTCAGAACAGAACGTTCAGAAATCTTGTGGTTTTAGTGTTATGTCGTAATGTTACATCACGCAAACAATGAATCCAAAGAGAGAAAGTAAGTCATATGGACCCTTTAAAAATGCATTGACAGTAATGTGGCATGGAAGAAGACCAGCATGGGATATTTGACCCTGATAATTTGCTTTTTTGGATCCCATGAATACCTTTATTGGCACTAGAACTATAAAGCTAATATGGCAAACAAATAATAGCTTATACACAACAGTTAACATCCTGCACACTGTGTGCCTAAATCAGTCGTGTCAAACTGTGTCACAATGTTCAATCTAGCTCTGGCCAAACTGGCTAAATGTCTTGAATGTTTTTATAATTCTTCAACTTTAGAACACAGAATGATCACAGGCTGTACATTTGCAGATTTAAAGTCAGGCATATAGAGAATCAAAACAGACCAGTGGCAAAAGCTCAGTTTCCAGGTGGGGCTCCCTTAAGAGCAGGGAACATGGTGCTTGTTTGTTCTACTTAAAACTCTGCCATCACATGTCATTTTAGGGAGAAACAAAATCCCCACTGGAACCATTTGCCACCAATCAACAGGCGTGGAAGGGGTTTCCTTTGTGGAGGAAGTGTCAATCCCTTTGTGGGGGAAAAATGATGGACGAAATGAAATTTTCCAGGCCCACCCTTCTGTTTTGTGGATCCAAATATCAGCCAGTTCACAGTTATGCATGTGCTTATTGTGGCTGTTTTAGACTAAACTGTCGTGTGTGGAGATCTGTACAACAAAGATACATGGTGAGGTTATGTTAGGGACATGTTGTTCCATACACAGATGGCCTACTACAGTTTCCGACTCCCAGAGGAGAACTCTTTGTTAGCAATTTAAAATGATCGTTGTCGTTACAGCACAACAATACTATGAGTTACCAATACTATGAGTTCAAATGTGTTGTTTAATGTCCTGTTTAAAAAAGTGCTTTCCAAAGCAAAGTTATCACTTCTTCCGATCTTAAAACTTTCCAAACAAGATAAGCCCCTGAACTCTGCTGGTGTTCCTTAAGCACTAGTTTATAAAACCTACATATGTGCTCCTGGGAGGGGGGGGCGGGGTGTTCTTTCAGATGTAAAATACACACATGCAAGTTTTCCACTGTTCTTCTGCTTACCAAGGCTGTGCTGTAGTTTATTCTGAGTGAAGCTGGCTCAGTCTGTAGGAAAAAATCCCACAGATGTATGGCAGTGGGGCAGAAAAATAAAAGTAAGAAAGGGGACTATCCTACCACTTTCTTTATAAATTAATTTGACGGATGTCCTAGGAATTAAACAGCTTATGACATCTCACCGGATAAAATATTACAAACAGTTTATGATATCTCACCAGGTGAAATACTTTAAAGACAGACATCAGTTTTGTAAAGCAGGAGGTCCCATAAAATGTTTCTTGTTAACAGTTGGCCTACTGTCACTTTTTCCCCCAGTCTGTTGTTAACATTTGGGCTGAGATCCAGCCCATTCTAGAGCTCTCCCAACACGCATGCCAGAGGATATAAGGCCACAATTTATCTCCTGCGCCAGAGGCAACTCCTATGACGTCCACATGTGTCTCCAGGGATGCAGAAAACAACACATCATGACTGCTGGTCAATGTTACTGACCTGCAGGGGTAACATATATATTTATATATGTGCTCTGTAACAGTCAGTGTTTATCATACAGCTTTATGATGTTCCCATTACAGGCTTGTTAAGCCTCATTTTATATTCATTAGATACAAAACATATTTGTGATATTTGTGTGCACGTAATGTCTTGAGGTAGGGGAACATTCAAAGCTCATGTAATTGTTAAACAATTTGTAGTTTCTTACTAGCCACATGACAAACTCCAGCTCATTCATGGGAAGTAGGGCAAAGGGTTAGCGTACGGACTAGAACACTCTGACTCTGCTCTAAGCTAGCACGTTCTCGATAACATGTATACCACATAAACAATAACAGAGCATGCATGTTTATACACATGGCTTAACGCCATGCTCATCACTAATGAATGATTCATAAAGGGACTGCAGATCAATAGCATCTCATATATTGCAACAGCACCATGGTTTGGAAAAAACAATAACAGTCAACAAAGGGCCTTGTGACTTTCTGGAAAAGATCTGATTACACATGTTTGTTCTCATCCTAAATGTAGTCAATCTTGCACTCAAGATAGAAGTTTGCTTCTTTCATTTTACGCTGGAGTTTAAAAAGTAGCTAAGTAATGAAAGCTTTGTTAATGTTGTGCAAACTGCTAGCGTAACTTATCACACACTTTTAAAATAAACATATTGCACACCTAAAAGTAGCAACATTAATATAGCCCAAACCTTTCCTTATCCAATCCACTTATCTTAAACAGGGTTGCAGGGGGTGCTGGACCTTTTCCCAGAACTCATTAGGTGAAAGGTGGAGAGACACTCTGAACAGGTCACACAGGACACACACACAGACACACTCACATTTAGGGGCAATTTAGCATCTCCAATTCATCTGACGAATAGGTCTTTGGACTTTGGTGGGAGAAAACCAGAACTCCCAGCAGAAACATGCAAAATCCACACAGGAAGGTTCTCGGCCTCCCCAGCTGGGAATCAAACCTTCTCACTGTGCCATATACCATTAAATACAGTCCAGTGACAGTCCAGAAGCAGTTAAATGTAAATACTGGACAAAGTTTTGTGCCATATCAGTGTGCTATCTGGGTAGCAGTAGCCATCTTGAATCCTGAATGTCCATTTTTTCACTTTGATAGATAGTAGTTTACTATACATGCTGAATATGCTGAAAACCACAAGGATAAATGTTTTTTAAATGAATTCATACTGATGTTCAAGGCGAGTGATTTATGCATGTAATTTGCATAACGCTAATTAGCCGCCATATATTTCCAATACTTGTTATCACTGGAAAAAGATTTATTGCAAAAAGTACAAAAAGTTTTGGACACCAATATTGGGCCCAACTGCCAATATTATTAACTTTTTTCACTACATTTGACATTAAGTGAGTATTCTGTAAATTGATAAAAGACCTAGTAGCAAGATAAAGAAGGCCCGGGAACAACATGGGAAAGCATGATAGTTGGTTCTGCTCATTGTCTCTGAAGTGACAGGCAAAATACATAAAACCTGGAGAGAGACTGCAGAACACTGTCGAAAAGAACAGAAGCTGGAGAAGATCACAGCAGCAGGCAGGCTAAGGGGTACAGCAGCTGCTAGTCATCAACATTTTCATTAGCCTCTTTATAGAAGCCTGGGTTTTAGCTGTACGACCTGAATGCAGCTACTTCACGGCTGGAAATGATCAGCGTTGGGAAAACACAATAGCAAGAGCGTGCAGATGACGCAAAGAACATCTCTACTACAGTGAGGGGAGAGGGTGAGAGAACGAAGCCGAGAGGAGGAGTGCAACAGACGCAAATGGGCCCAACTGCCAGAGCCCACTCATTTTGCAGGGAAGAGAACTAATGTTTTCAAGCCTGACAAAGCTGCTATTGTGTGTTCAGTACGATTAGTCAGACAATGACCAGGCACGCGCTACAAGCAAAAGCCGTCATACGCTGTGTCACTGAATGTCATTAGTGTGTTTGTTTGCATCTGACATGCTGTAACGCAGAAAGTGAAGCACTTGACAATACATCTACTGTCCACTTTACAAGATGAACTCACTTGGCTAAATCTTGTATATGAACAGTTAGTACATCATTTCCCAGCATAATTTGTTTTGTGCTTTGTCCGCAGGCCCATGATAATGTATTCTCAATTCAACAGCAACACACTCAGGCATGTAAAAACAGCAGCAAGTCTGCTCTACCTGATCATGTCATACCATACTGCCTTCAATACTGTGCTAAGAATAGTACCTCACCCCAGTTTTAGCGCCATGGTCATCCCTGTCTACCCACGGACTGGCTGTGCATATCATACAACAGATGGTCCATAAGGTGTATTTGATATAATGGCAAATGACTGTGGGTGGATGAAGCTAATAAACTGGCCATTGCATGTATATTCATGTTGCTCTAAGTAGCTTTAGCTTTGTGAACTCAAAAGAAATGGGCACCTAGCTAGGTCTGTTTTTCATATTTTTGCCTGTGTGCGTATATGCGTGATTGGGTAAGCGTGCTTAAGGGAAAAGGGGTTGACCGTGCTTCGTTTTATTTACCTCTTGCAGGAATCCTCAGCACAGCTCTGTCAATGTGACACTCTGCTTGCGTCATCTGGCCCAGCTAGCCTGGATCAGAGTGCACTGTGAGAACAAATAGAAAGACACGGGCCTCTTAAGACCTTACCATCTTACACTGGACAGCAAATTTATTGGTTTTCCAGCCAGCGTGCACAAACCAATGAGGCTGCAGACAAGTGTCACGTTCTTGGAAACTGCAGATAGCAGTGTAAAAACAGGGGAAGCATGGATGGTACAATGTCTACCATAGATTATTTACTAAAAGAAATTCCAACAGCCATGAAAAAACAAGTTTATTTGTTGCTAGGAATGAGCTAAGCTGATGATCAGCAAGCTCATTGTGAAATACACTATATGGACAAAAGTACTGGGACGTCTGACCATTACACCATCAAGGACTTTAATGGCTTTGCATTCAAATACATACTTTAATATGGAGTTAGTCTCCCCGTTGCAGCTGTAACACAAGATTTTTGAGTGTTTCTGTGGGAATTTGTGCCCATTCGTTCTGTAGAGCGTTTATGGGGTTAGGCACTGATATTGGACGAGAAGGTGTCCCAAAGGGGTTGGACCAGGTTGAGGTCAGGGCTCTGTGCGGGCCAACGGGTCCTGCCCAAACTTTATCTACAAAGTTGGAAGCATGGCATTATCCAAAATGTCTTGGTGTGCTGATACAGGCAATGCCCCATTACTTTTGTCCATGTAGTGTAGGTTATACATTCATTCATTCATTCATTTTCTGTAATTGCTTAATCTTTACTAGGGTCGGGGTACCCAGAGCCTATCCCAGGGTCTATGGGCACTAGGCAGGGACTCATCCTAGACGGGGCGGCAGCCAACCGCAAGCATAGGTTATTAAAAAAAATTTAAAATCCTATAGGCTACCATTATCTTAATAGCCTTGCTTATGTGGTTTCTGACACTGTATGACATGCTGTTTATAAAATTAGACATAAGCACATTGCATTGCTAAAAACAGTAATGGCAGCCATCCATCTGAGATTACTAACATGATGCATCGTGAAGTGCACAATGTTAATTCATGGGCTATAAGCTTCCATTACTTAACTACAGTAGATGCAGTGCAAAACTGAAGAAGCAAACTTAAGACACCAAACATGTCTTAGCTAGTCTGGACAGACATCTTGAACCATTTAGAAACACAAGAAGTCCAAGTGATAAAGTTCAAGCACAGTGATTAAGAAATGAACGATATAATCGAATACAAAGCGATACAAAAAAACAGAATTATCTCCTAAAGAAAAGGATCCTTATTCTATTATTCTATTAAATAGTCAAAATTATATTCTCTGGGTTTACCGCAGCTAGAGAGATTTTTGTTTGTGACCCTACAAATATATACATATTTTGTTTTTTTGGAGTCTAGCTTTATTTTCACACCCCCAGCAGTTACAAGTCATTCATTTCTACATGTGAGCAAAATGTTATCACAAAAATAAGATAAAACATTTATTTATTTAAAACTGAAATCAGGCTAATGGTCATCCGGCTATTTGATGCTCCTTTCACTGTGTTAAAGGGGAAGTCATTTGGAGTGACATACTTATTCATGTCCTAGTCATTGCTTTCAACCACGAAAAAAGAAGAAGAAAAAAATGGATAATTGCCTTTCACAGTGTAAAGACCCTCAATCTTTTGTTGTCTTGTGCTTTGGGATGAGTCAGTAAGGCTCACTGCATGAAGCCGAATGAACCAGGCCGGCTTAGACTCACCACTGTCTGGTGCTGCAGATTACTTATAACCAGAAAAAATGAAGAGGGAGTTTAAGAGATTCAGTCCAGCATCTGTGACTGGGCACATCAAACAGGCAGATAATTAAAATCACAATGTGGTGAATGCTAGCCGGAAGCTCTAGTTATGGTGCTTCACACCAAAAGAGGCCTTCACATGAACAGGAAGTACATAAAAAGACTGAGCCATGCCAAAGCTAATGAAAGCAGCTTGTAAACAGCACTCAGTTGCGAACACTTCTCATTCTCAATGACCTACTCAAAATCCGAAATCTCAGACCTACCCAACGACTCAGAAATGTAATCTCATATTCATATACACACATAAAATAATTCTGTTTGCCTAAGACAAAAAATTTAGCACAATTCTGTGCCCGACAGGTTGAGGTACATGTAGAACTCGAACTGACTTGCCAGGAGAGCTGTCAAGAAGGCCTCTGTCTCAGCCTGAGCCTGTTATAGACAGCACTTGTCCTGGGTAAAAGCCAAGGAGGCTTAATCCAATTACAGGTTCAGAGACCTGCTGTGTCATTCTGTCTAGCTGCCAGCACAACAGGTCTTTACCAGTCCAGAATTTCGTACCTGATCCAGACCTAGGTGTAAGGTCTATCTAGGTCACTTGCTAAGTTAGGCATAAGTGGGTTATAAATAAACAAACGCATAAAGTCTTTTTTCAGGTAAAGTCAGGTAAAGATACCAACATAGATAAAAGTAATTTGGAAATAGTTCTCGTATGTATTTTTTTTTAAAGGTCTCAAGACGGTTACTGCTAAGTGCAAAACAACACACAAACCGGGACAGTACTGTCCTCAAGCATGCCAAAACACTCAGTGAAACCGCACGGCCATCTGTTTGCAAAGAAACAGCAGTGCATGATGCTGTGATAGTAGATGCGGTTCAACAACAGCTGCAAGACTCTCACTCCCGGGTGTCCTCATGATGCTAATAAGGATGCTAACAAGTCACTGTGCTAGGCTGAAAACACCACTCACATTCAGCACCATTAAGTATGTGGTTTGGCCACACGCAGTAATTTCTCAGTACTGTATGTTTTAATCAGTGATATTGCTTTAAAGGATGAGTTTGAAAAAGGATGGGTTGTTATTATTCCAATTTGCTAAGAATCTTGTAAATTTCCAAGCCTTTATAAAAAAAATTTCTGGCATAAAGATAGAAAATAGAATTTCATAGCTGGAACTGATTCATCAGGTGGTTAGAAACAGTTAATATTGCTGTGGAAATTAATGGGTAACATTCATGCATTATCCAAGATGCTTATCTTTGCTAGGGTCATATATCCCAGCATTCATAAGGCAAGAGGAGTAGAGGCAATTTATCATTTCCACCTCCTCTGGCACGCATGTTTTAGGACTGTGGGAGAGAACCAGAGCACAAGCAGAACATGTAAATTACACCCAGAAAGATCCCTAGCCACCCCAACCGGGAATCAAATGTAAGGCCTTCTAACCGTGAAGTGGCAGCGCTAACCACTGCACCACCATGGTGGTTGGTACCAGAAGTTGACTAACAGATCTGTCATAATACATTCCGCTCTGAAGACAAGCTTAGGTTTGCTGCAAACTATGTGACTCCCCAAATGTTCCATGCACCATAATCTATAGAAGAAAAAGACACTTAGCCAAAAATGGCAGCAGCATCATGTTAGGCCTACCTTTATAGCATAATTTCACCAAAATGTGAGGGAGAATCATTAAATTAAAAGATGTTACATTATACTATACTTAGCCAGTGTAGCCATACTCTTATGCTAAAGTGAAAGATGGTGCGTAGAAGTTGGCCGGTGGTGTAATAGCAGGCATTTGCTCTCAAGGCTTCACTCATGCGGAAAGATGTTTTTGCCCGGCTAACAACCGGGTTCAGCAAGGGCTTGATTTACAGACTTGTTTATTAGTAACGCCCATGTACAAACACTGTGTTCAGTTAGGACCAGACTAAATGCACATTGTGCTACAGAAGTGAAAACTTGTGCCAGGGTAATATAGAAGGGCATATGATGGAAAATAGAATATAGAAAAATTGCATTTAGGAATTGGTGATATGCAGGCTAGCATAGGCCTAGCAGTTTACTCTGTACACATAGCAAGTGTAACCTATATGGACAAAAGTATTGGGACACAAATCCTGTTTTCAGTTAGACCTCTTCTTTTTGTGAAGGGCAATTTTAATGCTTCAACGTAGCAAAACATTTTGGACAATGCCATGCTTCCAACTTTGTGGACAAAGTTTGGGGAATAACTTCTTCTATTCCAGCATGATTGTGTCCCAGTGCACAAAGCAAGCTCCATAAAAACATGGTTAGATGAGTTTGGTGTGGAAGAACTTGACTGGCCCACACAGAGCCCTGTCCTCAACCCCATCCAACACCTTTGAGATGGAACAAGGATTGTGAGCCAGGCCTTCTCATCCAACATCAGTGCCTGACCTCATAAATGCTCTACAGAATGAATGGGCACAAATT
>JBBJLS010000039.1:14696624-14736281 GCA_037577275.1 Bryconaethiops microstoma
AGGAACACAGAGAGAGAGAGAGAGAGAGAGAGAGAGAGAGAGAGAGAGAGAGAGAGAGAGCTACAAAGAACACAGAAAGAGAGAGAGAGCTACAAGGAACACAGAGAGAGAGAGAGAGAGAGAGAGAGAGAGAGAGAGAGCTACAAGGAACACAGAGAGAGAGAGAGCTACAAGGAACACACAGAGAGAGAGAGAGAGAGAGAGAGAGGGTAAATAAGAGGGAGAGGTGGGCACAGTGACATCAGCAGCATCCCTGGCTGTTAGCGAAGGCTGATCCACCGCTCGGTCCGAGTCCACGCCCAGTACCAGCACTGCTGCTGCACGATGAGGTAAAATGTCTTGTCCTTATTATTTTTTTTGCGTCGTTTTGCATGGTATCCTCGGCTTGTCCGGTGGTGATGTCGGAGTGGGGTCTGTGTGGTGTCTGAAAGGGCTTTGTGTGGGGTAGGAATGGAGCAGAGTGCTGAGGAGAATATTTATGAGGAGAGAGATGGAGAGAGAGATGGTCTCTCGTGTTCACGGTACACGCCTGCATATCAGAACCAGAACGAATATACTGGCAGTGCATGTGCTGTATAAAAGAGAGAGGCGTTAGGGTACATGCTAAGCTGTAGGTATCTTTTATTATTATCGTCAATATTATTATTAGTATTGAAATGATTTTTTCTGACGTCGCGGCCAAGGTCGATGGCGAAATCGTATCTACCTGAAGATGTTGGCCATTAGCCGATTATAATCACAGGTGGGTAATGTCTAAGGTGCAGGATCAAATGAGGAGGATTTTTAAAAAGCAGGAGCATTGCGCACGTTTCATTTGCACACCTTTTCGTTGCGTCAATGTGAACCAAGAGCAGAAGCAGAGCCTCCATTGCACATTTCACACAACTAGCGTCACCATTTCAGACAAAAAGACAAAAGATGGCATTAAAAAATGGTAGGATGTCTCAAAGGGTCTGTCTTAAATCATTTCCACAGACCCTCTGGGTGAGGGTGACCGACCATAAATCAATGCAGAGGGGGTGATGGTCCTCTGGGCAGGGATGTAGGCAAGAGGAGGTGTGATGTGCTCAGTAACAATAAGTTGAATAAATTAACTGTATGTGTCTGTTTAGTTCAGCTGGGTGTCATTCAGTGAGGGCCGTAGGTTAGTGTTAGCAGTCAGTATGATTATAATTCTCTATTACATGTGTCACTTAGTGTTATTAGAGATGCACGGTATCAGAATCACATCGGTATCAGAGATATTGGCATCGGTATTCTGTTTTGATCAGAAAGCTCAAAACTGATATTTGAAGCCGCATTTATTGTATTTCCTTCCAGTATAGCAGAGTGTTTACTCAAGTCAAGGCTGCTGGGCTTAAATGTATCGATTTTATTCATGTTATTTCATTTGTAACCGTCTACAAATAAATGTTCTATTTCTTTTTAATGTTGATCTAAATGGATTTGTCTCCATTTCCCCAAAATAAAAGTATCTGTGTATGAGCTTCAGCATCAACAGATATGCGTATGTAAAATATTGGATATCTCCATGGGCCAAGAATTCCCAAATCGGTTTTAAATGGGAAATGTAAATTAGATGTCTTTGACATGTTTGGACTGGGCAAGAAGATGAAGGGGTGTGTCTTTCTGAGCATACAGAGATGTAGAGATCGAGAGAGAGAGCGAGAGAGATTTGACACAATGAGATGTGACAGCACTGTGTCCCACTGAAATGACAAACGAGACCTGTAATTTCCCGACATCACCACAATACACGTCTGTCATGCACTCTATGGCACCTTCAGTGCCAAAATTCAGAACACAGCCTTCGATGTATACTTCTCGTACAGCAGGATTTCTTCCTTTGAGTGCTGGGAGAAACAGTTGTGCAGGGTTCCTCCCCATTTTGAGCCAACAGCATTTCTGTTTCTGCGTGGCATTGCACCTTAGAGAACAGCACCATGGGGGAGAGCAGCAGGGTGAGTCAATCACTGACCCAATGAAAAAAGGATAGACCCAAAACTACCCCTTACGTAACGTTATGTAATGCATTTTTGGGGAAAACATGAATATAATAACATTGCACTTTCATAAGCGCGTTAATCTTATGGTTAACAAAGGCTGTGGATGTTCGTGTTGCCAATAGAACGTACTAGATGTACCAGCTGAAAAGAAAATTAACAAGAAGAACAAACTTTCTTGTTAAAAACTATTTATTGTCACCAGTTCTGTTGTGATATAGCTGTACAAGGGCTGCATTATGTAAACATAGTCTTATTTTGTAATTTTATTGATATAGCAACGTCCCTTGTTGTGTATTAGGAATACTATGAACACTGTAAAAGCTCACACCATTTTTACCAAATATATTTGGTCCTGTTGGATTCTGTATTTGATTTATCCAAACACCCACATTGTGAAGCTCTGAGGTTTTTCAGGAAGCAATAAAATATTGAGATGAATTAGAGACTTGTTTGCACTTTGCAGACCTCTGGGACATCTGTTTCACAAAGGCCAGTATTACAGCTGATGAATATAAATGTGCACCAAAAGTCTGCATGGATTTGCATCCCATTTTCGTGGTGAGCTACAAACTGACCTACGATTCCTGGCTAGAACTTTAAAGCCTAAATCCCAACAAATTGTTGTTCAGGTGCTGCTGTTCAGGGCCCTTACTAGATATTTCTCCAACATAATCAATAACTTTGCACAGTTGAGTTTAATAATCGCAAGCCTGTCTTATACATGTATTTTGTGTCCTAAATTCTGCATGATTTTCAATCTTGTGAGAATATGTGCAGGATGCAGAGATTATCGATGCTGGGACATTATTTTGAAGTAGTAGTTTTTAACCAATGTCGTATTCTGTTTAGTTACATAACATACTATTTTTGTTGTGTTTGTGGTTTTCATGCTTTGTTGCTGACTTTTCTCTGACCCCTCTGTTCTTAGCTGTTGGGTCACTGGGTCACTTTCCTAGATTTCAGCAGTAATCGGATTTACTCACGTTTTAGTGCAGACAAAAGCACTGGGAAATAGAAAAAAGGGACACCTTGGTAGATATTGTGCAAGTTGCACTGCACTTGTTTCAATGGATAGGAGTAAAAACTTGTCGCTTCAGGTTAATTAAATGAAGGGAATCTAATTCTTGAATATTTGGTGTTATTATTTATACATAAAAACTGACAATTGCTCTGTTTACTCTTTCTGTTTTACAGACAGAGTAGGTAAACAATTTTTATAGGGGAGCTGAAAGACTAATTGTTTTTAGATTAAAATCATTATTTAAGTGTAGCTGAGTGCAATTTTTTAAATCACAAGAGCAGCAATTATTTAGAATTGCACCTGAACCTCGTCCTGGAGTCTCCAGCTCGGCACATTTTCGTGTTTTTCCTGCTCCCAGTACACCTGATCCAACTAATAAGGTGATTAATAAGTCTGATTAACACGCCTCAAGCTAGAGAAAAGTGAATTTTCTGGTGCCAAAATAACAGACCTGAACATTAATTTATATAAATGTACTTAAATTATGTCCTTCATTTAATGTATTTACATTTCTATACATTTAAATTGCAGTCACAACATTAATCAGAAAAACTGTAATTACATATTTTTCTCAAATCCTAAAAAAGGAAAGGCAGTGAAAGTCATGTTTATGACGTGAGTCTTGTGGATCTTGAGTTGTTTCAATTTTAAATCAATAAGATGTTCTCAGTTCCCCCTTAACTGCTCTGTAATTGAATTGATCTGGAATTGATCGATGATGTCAGATCAGGACAGTTGCAGGAAAAAGGTGGTCAGTTTTAAAGGACACTCATTTACAGTAATATGTGCGCTTAATGATGGCTAACATCATGTTACACTCGGGTTGATCTAGTGTGCACCCACTGGGACCAGTGATACATATGGTTTAAGTCATTTGAGAACATATCAATAATTTTTTCTCTCCCTGATAACTAGTCAACGCTAATGATAATCTTCATTCGATCCCCATTTGTACAGTTCATAGACACATCTGGATCAAGCTAATGAAAGACGACCAGGTGTCATCACCCTGTGGGACGGACAGGACAGGATATTATGTTTCAGGGTACATATACTGGCGGAGTTTGATGCAGTGTTATATCCATCCGACATATTTGGCAAATATTAGGATGATGGTCTTGCAAGTTTAAAGAGAAAGCCCTTGTGTCCTTCAGAATTATGCACTGCAGAGATGAAATTTTGATGACTCATAGCAGGCCCTCGGTCTAGTGAATAATTCAGTGACCTTAGTTTGGATGAAAATGCTCTGTCTGCTGGTCTTTCTATTAACAGGTTCCTGGCACTTTGACCATACAGGCCAATCAGCACCAGAGCACCAGTCAGCATTGTTCCACACCTCCTCTCCATCAGGGTGCAGGCTTTAATTGAGTTCAAACATCCTCATTGGGTTATTCTGAGCAGCCGTTTACCTAATTATTCACAATTCCATTAGTTCAGCCTACTGTGAGTCTGCATGGTCTATGTATGTCATTAACCCCCAGTTTGGGCAATCACTGCACTATTAAATCTCACACCAATATGGTAAAATTGGATAAACAAAACTGTTCAGTGCGTAATGTAATCAAATTTCCTTTATTTTGACATTATGCCAAATTATCAGAAAAATACAGACTATGCAGGTGTCCATATTTCCATAATACAGAACATATGGAATATAGACAAAAAACAATACATCGGTCGATTTATTAGATGTGTATTTTAGTCAACTAAAGAGTGCACACACAAATGAATCTTTGTGGTTTAATGACTAATTTTTCTGCATCATTATGTTATGCATCATTATGCCCCTGGATATGACATTGTGACATTGTTTGCACTCTACTACTGCAATTTTTCATCTGTTATTTTTATCAAATGCAAATTTTAGGTAGCTTTATTGGCATGGGTGTTTCAGAAACAGTGTTAACAGTTATTTTTATCAGTAGGATGGATGTCCTTAAACAATAGCCTTGAAGTAGGAATAGGCTCTGTATTTGGACCATTTGAACCAAAGAAGTGCTATCTGTGTATGTGTGTTTGTGTGTGTGTGTATGTGTGTGTGTGTGTGTGTGTGTGTATATATATATATATATGATTTATTAAAATATATATATATATTTAAGTTTTTAATGTATTTAAACCAATTCCTCAAAAGAAAACAGTGCAGTATGTATTATTGTTGGTGTAAAAGAGGGCAGCGCTGCTTGGCTCAAAATCAAGATTCTCAGGCATGCCACCCTCCATCGCAGGTGCCGTTTCCATAGTAACCAGACGGTCTAGGAGTAAATGGGTGGTGGGAGATGCAGGGAGAGAAGAAGGGGGTGGTGGAGGGGGATCATTCTCTGCTCCATCTTCTTTGTTCTCTCTCCTGCTGCTCATGGCCTAGTTAAGTGGCCAGTAACAGAAATTAGCCCCTCAACTACATAACGCCCCTCTGTTTTTATTAACCTGCTATCGCACGAGAGAAATTCTTCTTCTCTAAGTTGTCTGTAGCTATTTGCAATTAAGTAAAACACATTCAATCGCTTTAGTTAAAGCGCAGATATTTTTACACTGACATTGAAAGTGCAGTTTTACAGTTCACCCTCGCTTAATGTGTTATTTACTTTACTAGAAAGTGTATATTTCTGTATGTTTTGATATGTAGAATTTCGTTTCAAATGTATCTGCATTATTTAAAAACAGTTTGATCATTAATTGAAACTAAATGTACATAATTTTCTATTCTCCTTCTTTATTCACAAAAAGGGTGGAATTGTATTTTTCAGAAAAGCATTGACTGTGATCAGTGGTTTCGCCGGACCTCCCGAGCGGTCGTTTTTATCCAGTCGATGCGTCCTGGACCTTTTGCCCGCTATTGTGTGTGCATGACTGGAGTGCCGCTGGCAGACAGTGGACTTGAGTTATATCATTGTAAAGGTTGTTCTCTGGGTAGAATGAAACACACTACACTGTAGGCTGTTTAACTCTCTCTGCTATGGGCAGCCCAATAGAAGCTAGTAGCAAGGCACCGCTTCCTCATATGTACTTGAAATCTCCTTAGCCTGATTCATATGCCTGGTGCTGAATGCCTATGGACATTAACCTGCTTTGCTGTTCCACTTACAATGGCCTGTTGTGTGTGTTCTTGGTGACCATGTAGTAGAGGTGCATGATCAGAATCGGCCAGGATCTGACTGAGCTCATATTCGCTTCAAGCATGCGAGTGATAGTTTTTTCTTATTTGTGTTTTGTGTGTATGTGTTATGTTAGCATAGTATGTTTCGTACAATTATGTTCATTCAGGCAGCAAAATGCAAGCCTTGGGAAAATAACAAATAAATAACTTTACTGTCATCATTACCATTAGTTTGTGACAAAAAAAATATATATTATTAGCTACACTCAACAATTTGCTGACAGCTGATGTTAGCAACGCAACTAATCAGCCAATCACCAGACTAGAATTTGGACAAAGCAATCGTATTGGCTCCCTGACATTGATATGATTGAGTATGGCTCCAGATTTTTCATTACTCTGGTGCTAGAGTGTAATTACGCATAACAAAAAGTCATACATAGATTTGATATGATACGATGACGTGATTTTTTTAATACGGCAAAAATAAGAAGTGGCTGAATATGTGCATAGTGTTTATGTTCATGAAAATATCTGATTCATGTGAAAGTGCACTGTGGGTTGTAAGGATACACATTTTTATTTTAAAGCAATTTTTAATTATTTGTGAACCAGATTAATTTGCCTCACATTAAAAATTCTAATAGACCTTTTTCTAGTCCTGCAATGCTGCCCTCTGACAAAATAACCCCTAAAAAATCTCACAATTACATTGTTTTTATAATCTCTGGGTACATGCAGAACCTAAGCCCCTTTCCCCACCATCAACTTTACTCGAAACTTTACTCTAATGCACACAGATGCCTAGTTTTGATTGACTGTGATTTGTACATATGAATTGGCAGTTTCAGATTGAGTTTTTCAGTCTTGTTACACCCTTGTGTGACACTGAAGTAATTCAGTTCATGCCCAATGCTCAGTGCAATATGAGACTGCACTAAGCTTTTACTGTTCTGGTGTTGCTCTGAGATGCCCTCCTCTCTATGTGTTGATTAAATTCAGACTGTAATAGTGACAAATGTATTATATGTACTTTATGGGCACTCGTGTTTTTAACCATTCTCAGAGCACATCTCTTAAGACTCTCGAAGCAGTCTTACTGTTGTGTAACTCGCACTGGCTCAGACTAGCTGGCTCAAAGGCCAGAGGTTGTTGTATAATCAGTGTGCATGAAGTGTGGCTGAGGCTGAATTAGTCTGAGATACGTTTCTTGGCATGATGCAGATTATAGGGGACACTAACATTAATGACAGTAGCCTGCTGTATTCCTCAGAACATCATAGTAAAACTGCACGAGATATTGGTTTGTTAATCATTAAGCATTTGCATTATTTAGAGGCTGCAATGTACACTATGAAATATCAAATCAGACTTATGAATATTTATAAAGATTTGTGTTCTGTGGATGATTAAACTCCCACAATAGCATTCAAGAAGTGATATAATACATGTAAAAATGAGATGAAAATCTTTGATTGAATTACAGTTATTTAGAAAATGATTTAGTGCATTACAAAATCTCAGATTTGACCATGAATGTGATTTTAAAAAATGGTTTATAAATTGCTTTAAAACAAATTACACAGTATATTGAAAGTGCAGTGTTTTGTAATACTGCAGCTTTCAGTACCTTTCAGTACTTTTTTCTTTTATCATGCATTTAAATAAGCCACAACCATTTTGTCTACTTATAAAATGTTTTGTAAGGACCTAAAACAGAGATAAAATAGAAATAAAATAAAATAAAAGACATGTTATTTGAAAGAATTTGTATTAGAATTAGAATTGATAAATCATTTATTTACGGATGTTCAGTCCAATGATCATTTAGGGTTCAGACAGTGGTTAGTGTCTGAAACATTTTATCATATATTGTTAAAAGCATTTTGATGCTACACTAAATACTAAATACACAGATATGTCCTAAAAGGACATTTGTATACAGTAGAGAGCTGTAGGAGTTTTATGTGTTGAAAGTGCAGATATTGATAGATAGCAGAAAGAGAAGTGTTGCTGTCTTGTTATTTTCATTCGCTGTAACCCAGTGCAGTGAGTTTACAGTATTTCCCTTGGGGATGACACACAATATGCAGTAGCTGACAGACAGAGACAGTGCATCAGGAAAAGGGTGATTTGTTTTGATATTTATGATTCACCATCTAACTGCAGAATCAGCTGCTTTTTTTTTCTCCCGAATCAGAGCACGGATTGGGCGTTACCATGGAAACAGTGTAGAACAGCAACACCTCATTGGCAGTTGGCTAACACTCTCTGTTGGCTCTGCCTGAATTATTTTTCCTCAAGGGACAGATCTCTTGAACAGATTACCCCGCCAGCTCTGCTGCAAAATAAAGCTCAGTAGGAAGAGCAGGCGAGAAAAAAGTGAAAGATACGAGAGAAATCCCCATTTCCGATCATGACAGCGCGCCATAACTGCGACTCACACGTAGCCAGAAGCCAATTAAGATACAGAGACGAGGGACGTCGCAGCCTGGTGCCCGAATGGTCATGAATTTAGTCTTTTAGATCAGACGCAAACACAGTGGATGAAAAGGAGGAAGCAGCTGCGCTTAAATCCCTGTGGATCGCCCCATAAGCCACATCCTCATCAAATTCCTCCCTGTTCAAAATTCACTCACTCTTTCCATCCCTCATTTTCTTCTTTCCAGTTGTGTCCAGGATAATTAATGTGCTCCGGGGCCTGCCATGAAATTCCAAATGACTAGATTGACTGCACTGACGTGTCCCTCTACGACAGTTTATATTATCCAGACTTATCGAACTGTTACAATGCCCTCTGAGGATAATATCATGCCCAAAATAATTACATTTGTGCTCTTCATCATTGATAGTCAACACATTTCCGTGTGGTAGTATGGATCGTGATTCTGCAGTGACTACAGTTCTCGTTCCCACCCAGCTGGGTTTTCGCTATTGATCAGCTCGCCTTGGTTATAACTCATTGATTAAGCGTTTACATAACTGTGTTTGTCCTTAAATGTACTTAAATGACTCACAAACAGATGGCTGGTGCTGCACAGGCGTTCATTTTGCGTATGATGGTTAGGAACAGTTGGGGACCAGATGAGGATTTTTGAGAGTAGCTGATATGAAAGAATGCTCAGCTTGGAAAACAGCGGCTTCAGTGAATTTGTAAGTGAACATTTATTTTTGGAATGCACAATCATATCGAACTAATATTTGTATTTGTACTTATGTTTTCAGCATCAAACAGACGTTTAGATTTGACTGATATTTGACATATTTGATGACATTTCTTGCACTCTGGAAAGCAGACTCTGCTGAGCTGCTTTAAATGCATTTTATTGATTTCACCACATTTGGAAATACATTTTAATACATCTAATGCTAATTAAGCTAGTCCTAATTTCCACATTTTACAGATGTTCATATGTTGGCATTGGCAGACTTATACATGGATTTGCATTGGCCCACAATTTCCATATCGGTGCGTACCTGATTTAATTACTAATGTAGCACTGAATTATGTGTTGCATACATTATACGGCATTAGTGTCACACAAGAATATTGATTTTCAGCTGTATTGGTATTGCTATATAACACATTGGTATTGTTTTCAGTCAGGTTAACATTTGTAAAGTTTGCGCCATGGGAAAACGGCAAGCCAGCAGAGGCAGTCTGATGCTCTGGGCAATGTTCTTGGGTCCTGGCATTCTTGTGGATGTTCCTTTGAGACCCGCCGCCTGCCTAAACATTGTTGCAGAGCAACTACGTCCCTTCATAGCAACAGTGTTTGCTAATGGCAGTGGACTCTTCCAGCAGGATAATGTTCCCTGCCAAACTGCAAAAATTCAGAAATGGTTTGAGGAAGATGACAATTGAGCATCTGTGGGCTGGAAAGATACAAAAGAAGGAGGCTCTGACTCACAACTTACAGGTCTTAAAGGATCTACTGCGAGTGTCTTGATGTAGTTACTACAGCCCACAATATAAGGCTGGTTGGTTTGGCTATTATGGCTAATCGGTGTATTTAGGGTGTGATACAGATGTTTTAAAATTAAACATAGGTTTCAACAGCTCATGTTGCTTCTAGCAGGTCACAAAACTAATACAAAAAGCAACATGTTGACTACAAAAATCAAGAGGTTACAATAATATATATATATATTTTTTTTTTTCAAAACTCATATCTGTTTTTTTTCATCCTAAAATAATCAACTTACTTTGTGTGAATAGGCATTTACATTGAAAATATTTTTATTTGATATTAATTATCCCTATCGGTTTCCATTTTGCATGTGTCTTTATAAGCGTGTTGTGTTTATAAATTATGCAGATGAATTTAAGATAATTAAGATAATTAATAGGCAAAGAAAATTCCATTGTTTCATCCTGGGATCAGCATTTAGTGCAGGCGATGAAAAAAGCTTCGTCTGATCTCATTTTCTTTCAAATCTGGCCTGAGGCGTTGTGCCGCACTGTCACTGCCAGCATCCCGAACGTGGAGGTTCACTGTATGACCTCTGTGGAGGTGCTTTACTGCAGACACCCCCCCCCCCCCCCACACACACACACACACCACCACCCTGCAGTTTGTGCAAGTCTTCACAGAAATGGCTTAGATGTTTGAAGCTGAAGCCCACCTCCCCCACAGCAGCGCTGCTGAAAGACAGCGCAACACAACAAAGCCTGCTCCACTAATGTGGATTTCTGCTTTAGGAAAAAGTATGCATTGCAACAACAGAGGGTGGATAGAGAGAAAAACAAGAAAAAATAGCAGAGAAATGCATGGTTTTCTAGTTGTGAAAAATGCATCAAGGGATTATGGTGCATCTGAGGGTGGTAATTCAGCTGAATCAATTTTGGAACATAACAGTGCATTGTAATGGATAATAGTAATACTCAGACAATCATGTGCCAATTGTTTTGTCTGTATTCCACTACAGCAAACCTCCATGCTCCTTTGTGGCATCAGTGTTTTTTTAAATGTTAAATTGGTGAATGTTTAGATTTCATGAAGCACAGGGAGGGTTAGAGCCGCCAGCAATTGAGAGAAAGAATCTGTCGTAGATCATAGAAATCATAACATTTGTGAAATGTAATGCGGAGAGAACTTGCTTATATAAACAGATGGCGTGCCCTATTTTGAAATGGAACTAGAAATGTTCACAAATGTCTCAGGTTTTTCAGTTCCATTGTTCAGGAGCAGTCTTTCTTTGTGGCTTCTTATGTTCTATTTCTGAAGGTGGTTGTATCACTAGAGGCACTTTTAAACCCGATTGGATGAAAGTCTTTGTCTTGCAGAAATAGTGACCAATGATTAGAACCTGGATTGATAAATATTTTTTTTTATTTTACTCATGAATTTATCTACCTTTTGCCCCTGCAGTTACACTTTCTTACGTGTGATTTAAAATACGAATTAGTCCTCGGTATGTTACTATCCACTATAAATAATTTTGTCTCTCTGGCTGTGAAAATGATCTGGAGAGTTCTAAACCCAAAACATGGCAAACAGCAGGAAAAACTGCATTCGTTTTGTATCTGTTGTACTGTCTGCACAGCTGAAAAGGGTCTAACGTAATATGATCATCATGGACTCGCTGGACTTTCTGTAGAATCTCTTTTTTGTCCGGGTGCTCTCTAGACCAGTGGTCAAACTGAATGGCCACACATAATGTGTATTCAGACGTGGCCAAGTGAAAACATTAACACAAACGGATGAAAACTGAATTTGACACATGATTAAGTCTCCTTTATGGTTGCTGCTGCCATACTCGCCATGCGGGCATAATTCAAGTGCGCAGGTCACAACAATTTAATAGGGCACAACATTGTCCAAGTGTGTTCCATTGTACGTTTTATTTTCGTGTTTTTTCTTCAATCTCAGAACACAGTGCAGGGTAGTCTAAGGTGAAGTAGAAAGTCTATGAGCATAAAATGCACAATGTTTGGAAAATTCAGTTTTTCCAGTACTGCAATGTGCTCATCGACAGATGAAACTGCATATTCTAATTTTACTAGATGGGCCTGTCGGCATATTTAAAATGTAAAGGTGAAGTGTTTCAATCAGGAACATTTCCTTTTGTTTGTTGTGCACACAGTGAGATGAATATTAGGCTGTATTATGTATTCTCTCCGTTAGTCCCTTTAGTGCATGTTTACATTATTTGAGTACTCGTTTGATTTATTTAACATTTAAAAAGCTTGATATTGATGATTTCAAACATTTTATTGATAAGCAGATTCTCTCAATTTGAATATTTTTCAGTCCAATAAACATCAGTTTTTCAGAGAATAACAAGTGTTTTTGTATCATAGTATTAGTTTAGCATTTAACACCGTAAGACTACACTTTATACTGAAGTCACTATGTTCGTATTGCGACAACCCTGCCTTAGGCTAAGGTAAAATATAAGCATGCGTTACTTGGTGTGAAATTTCTTTTGTGATGTTTGTTGTAGGTTTTGAGACTCTTTTTGACATGTTGCCTCTGTCTGTTCCAGGGAGCCAATCTTGTAATGATGTCAAACTCGGTGGCCTCCTATGACCAGCTGGTGCGGCAGGTGGAGGATCTCCGCAAGGAGAACTCCCACCTGCGCCGCGAGCTGGAGGACAACTCGCACCACCTGTCCAAGCTGGAGAACGAGACCTCTGACATGAAGGTCAGTTTGGGATTCTTAAGGTGTCCAAACTTCAGATTTATGATCAGCAACACATAAACTTGAAGAACTGTCTGTTCACTTGCTGCCATGTATATAACAGGTGCTAATGTTGTGGCTGATGGGCGCTCGCTGCTCATGAAAAATCTGAGCGCCCCTAGCCTTCTTTTGAAATATTAATTTTCATGCTGTTGCTCTTAAATTTACTGGAAAAATCATGTACATGCTTTCCCATTATATTTGGTGTAACGGGTAGCTTTTGCCTACTAAAGTTTTGGCAGTTTTACAATCTTGAAAACTTTTTTACATGTATTTGTCATACATGTAGTGTGTCTACACCTATGGACGTCATTTTGGTTTGAAAAGTGTATTGGTTGACCGGGGCGTGGGGTTAGGAGGGATTAGGCTGGGGTTTTATTTTGTTCTACCAGACGAAGGGTTGGCGAGTGTATTTTTTAACATAGGGAGGATTGCTTCGAAAACTAGAGGGGATCTTTCTAAAAGTGCTGGGGATAATATGTCCTTGGTGTCCCCACCATTAATGAAGCCTATGTCTAAACCTGAAAGCCCAAATATAACCAAAAATTCATTCCACCATAATAGAAATGCATTCTCTGATGCAGCATTTGTGAGGATTATGACGGCACATTGACAGAAAATTGTACAAAATATATTTTACAATTTGTTATAATATGTTGTTTTTGATCTTGGAAGACAATCAGCTCTCTGCTTTCGTTCTGTCTGGCAAGTGGAAAGTCACAATTACATTCGCTTCAGTGGTGACCCACTTTCCACAAATGTCTGGAGACTCTAATGGGCAGTACCCAGTATTCATAGTCTGTACAAAGCCAGTCTTAAATCACTTTACTTCTATACTGAAATGTCTGTTCTACTGCACAGTCGCTAGCAAAGAATTATGGACTGTGGGGAAAGGAAACCATTAGATACTGCAAGCCACTTAATTGCTGAAACTTGACTTGCAGAAGATTTTATAGGCCATGTGATGCATATTTTAGTTCATATAAATCATTCTAGTAAAAATGGGTTTACTTATTTTCTTTTACATGTACATTTACTCAAACTTTATCAAAGTGTGATAAATTACATCACAAAATTCTTTCAGAGCATATTACAGATCTTGGTAGTACTGAAATGACAAAAAAAAATCCTGTTTCCTTGCAAAGAGAGCCTAATTCATCGTGATTAATTGCATTTAGTGCAGTGCAGTTTAAAAAATCGTAGGTTTTGAATACATTTTTAAATGTGGAACTTTTTTAAACTTGAAAAAACAAATATTCAGTTTGGGTAAAATTGGAAAAAAGGCTTTAACTATCACAATATTACATTTTTGCCATATTGCCCACCTCTAATGCTTACATCTCACTTACAGGTGGTACAGTACCACCTTTTCCATGACTTAAACCTCATTTATGGACCCATAATCATTTTTTTGTGAAAGTCATTTAAGCTTAAAATGAGCATTTATCTAATAAACAACTTGAGCATAAAGTACTGAACTACTGAACAAACTACTGAAACTACGCTACAGTGAGAAGTATAGTGGGCATGCAAAAGAATCACCTCTTCAAAATATTCAAATTTTCTTGCTTTGCAGTCTCAAATTAGGACACAGACACACACAGTACAATTTTCCATCTGTATTTACTCAATACAGTTTATAACATCCAAGGTAAAGATATGACAGCAACAGATAAGTAGATAAGTAAGTGAATAAACAATTAAATAAATAACCAGAGATGGATAAATGGTCACCCCCCGTGTCAGTACTTTGTTGATTCATCTTTTTCTTTAACTGTAGCCTTCAGTCTGTTGGGATACTTCTCTACTAACTTTGCACACCTGGGCTGTGCAATATTTGCACACTCTGCTTTAGAGAACTTTTCAAGCTCAGTCAGATTGGATGGTGATCATTGGTGAACTGCAGTCTTCAAGTCATTCCACAGATTTCCCACAGTCTGGGCTCTGACTAGGCCACTCGAGGACATACACCTTTTTCTCTTTCAGCCATTGGATTGTCAATTTTGCTGTGTGCTTTGGGTCATTATCATGTTGGAAGGTGAACACTCTTCCCATTGATATCTTTCTGGCAGAGGGCAGCAGGAGTTTTTCTCAATAATTTGACAGCATTTTGCCCCATCCATTTTTCCTTCTGTCCTGAAAAGTGCCCCAGTCCCTGCTGCACAGAAACATCCCCAAAACAGGATGCTACTGCCTCCACGCATTACTGTAGGTGTGATGTTCTTAGGATGAAGAGCTCTTCTGGCTTTCTGCCAGATATATAGTTTGATGTTGAGTTCAAATAGTTTGATTTTTGCCTCGACTGCCCATAACACTTTTTCCCCCTTGGCCTCAGAATCCTTAAGGCGTGTTTTGGCAAAGCTTGACTGACACTTGTGGCCTTTTCTTGAGGAGTTTCTTTTTTCTTGCTTCCCATACAAGCCACTTTTGTGGAGCACTAGTGATATTGTTGTCATGTGCACACAATGCCCACTCTTTGCCATAAATTCCTGTAGCTGCTTCAAAGTTGCCATAGGCATCTTGGTAGCTTACCTCCTTTCTCTTCCATCCAGTTTGGAGGGACAGCCTGATCTGGGGGAAGGTCCTAGTAGTACCAAACACTTTCCACTTAACTATAGATTTTATTTAGCTCCTAGGGAAAAATAAAGCTTTTAACTTTTTTGTATCCATCCCCGGACTTGTGCCTGTCCATCTCTGAGATCTTTTGACAGTTCCTTGCCACCCATAGTTGATCGTTTGCTTTCAGTGGCACTGCCAATCACTGGAATGCTCCTGGAAGAGCTGTTTTTATGCTGAACTAATCAAAATGATTACAGCTGATCACAGATGGAAGGTGAGTTTATGAGTATTTTTAGCAGGGGGTGATCCTTTATCCATCTCAGTGATTCTGTTTTTGTATTTATTTTTTGCTGAACTGTTGCTATCACATACGTTGCATTGAGTAAATATGTTGGAAACATTATTTTTTGAGGCAGCAAACCAACAAGATGTGAATATTTTGAAGATATATTTATTTTTCTAGACCAACTGTATGTTGTCACTAAGATGACTTATCAAAAAACTGCAGTTTTCATTTATTCAGTTGCTCTTTCACAAAAATAAAATACTAGCAAAGGATTTGTGTCATCCTATTAAAATACTTAACTACTGTGGCCCCTGTTGTGGTCATGTTGCCTTTGCTTTGCATTATGTTGCTTTATGAGTAATTCTATGATATTTTAGGGTAGATTTGATGCAGAATCTTATTGTACTACTCCATCCCCCCAACCCTCCCTCAGTATCCACCTCAACATTTTCTCCTAGCATCCATCTGTAACCTCACTCTATTTATATTAGTATATTAACTGTCACACAAGAATAAAGGTTCCATCATTCCAACTTTACTGAACATAATTGACCTAATATTATAGAAAATATAGTTAGGCGGTTCAGTTCCTGCTGCCTTGATCTTTCTCAGTTTAGTGTGTATAAATCCACTAAAAGCTCTGCTCTGAGGCATTAATCAGGTGGATCCTGCTTATCCAAGTCGGTTCCGTCATTCAGATCCACCCTGAGCTGCTTCGAGACGTAAATCCTTTGCCATGAAGAAAACCTCTAAAGAACTCATTATGATTCTAAACCCAGGCCTCCAAAGTACTTAGCATTTAGATCTCACAGTAAAATCAACATAGAGTGACACACCGATTCCAATGTCCAGAACAAGTGACAAAATATCTTGATTAGTCGCAACTCCAAATGAGTGTTTCTGAGAGCATTTTGATGAGTTGAGGTAGGTATGTACTTCAAAAATGAATTCATTTGGTCCAAACTATGCTAGCCAGTCTTTAAACACATTGTCGACTTACCAGCATGTTTTTTTTTATTATAGAGTGTATCTCTATAGCAATATGACTATATATAATTGTACCTGTTATATCATTCTCATATCATACAACCTCATTTTGTAGGAGATAGTGAAGGTCGCATTTTTCTCTCTAGCTGGGGATATATTGCTAAAGTATACTGAGAAAAGCTGGGTTACAAGCAGACTTAAGTAGCAGAGAACTATTAAATGAAATGGATGGCAGAGGTTCTTTGCTACAAATCTACTTTTATTGCAGCCGCGAAGGCTCACAGTATCGTTTACTCAACTACGCTTTTGGTCAAGACCATTATTTTATGTATGGAAACAGATTTCATCCCCATACAAATTCCAGGTACTCCTTGTAAATACACCTTACAACTCTTCAAAACAAAGGCATCACAGACCACTTTGACCTCCCCTTTTAAATCAAAACTCAAACTTTAAATTAGAAACATGCTTTATAATGGATTTATTGATGATACTTGGCATGGGCACCCAATCCCATGATTCCGGCCATGACACGTGCCCAGATGCTGAGTGCAGCTGGTTTAATCTCCACTAAGCTTTCATCATAAACGTGACTTCATTCTGTCCTCAATCGGACTGGAACACAGACGATTTCACACACTCACAGCATTACAGCGAATATGCCATTTTATCCCCTGGACCTTTTTGTGTATTTTCCATGTATTTTCATTTTTAGGATCACTCATTTTTTGGATTACTCTCAACCTTTTTCATGCTTGAAGTTGAAGTCCTTTCAACCACTGAATGTCATTTTTTTTTTTTCGCTGCCGTTTTAGGAGGTTCTGAAGCAGTTGCAGAGTAAACTTGAGCAGGAGGCCTGCACTCTCGCTTCTTCAGGGAGAGCTGATGTTCTCGACCAGCTCAAAGGTAGCAGTAACATTTGCACATCTATGCAGCTCATGAAAACATGCATATCATCACAATCATAAGAAACCGTAACATAAAAATAAAAACACGTCAGCTTTGTCTAACTTACAATTAACATTACAATTGGTTAATGTAACTTAAAAAAATAAATGCATAATGAAACGTACCCACAATACAAAGTGTAGCTGATGTGTTCAGTTGATGTAACAGTTACAAGTTTTCTCAGGACAGTGGCAGGATGCTTTTAAAAATGTCTTTGTATTTTGTGTAATTGCGCAGCATAATTCTAATTTGGTTATAACAACTTAATAACCATAATTGGGTTGAAACCTGTTCCCAGAGTTGCACATGGACTTGACCAACTATTATGAGCTCAAGTACCAGCCTCACAACCTGCGTGTGTTTCCTGAGACCATGGCCAGCCAAGCAGGTGATGTGGAGGACAAGACTCCTCTGCCTCAGGCCAGCATCAGTAGAGCAAGGAGCCCTGTCTGCTTATCATCCCGCCAGAGCTCCTCTGTGTCTGGAGAGGGCACGGCCATCCACCCTGGACACCTCCACTCAGCCTTGATGGGAGAGGGCCGTGTCACTGCCCAGCATTTAGAGGAGCTCTGCAAGGAGAGGTAATCTAGAATAATAATTTTTTTTATTATCGTAATAGCCCAATTTTTTTTGTACAAGTGCTTGGAACAATATAGTGGCGGTGTGAAATCATTTGATCCACTACTAGGAGCAAATTATTATGACTAATGCTTTGGATTAAGCTGCACTGTATGGACAAAATATTATATGACCACATGCACCATATGGCTACATATTTCAGTATGCAAGGTGAAATGTTAAAATGAGTTGTTTTATGCACTCTGAAAACTAGATGCCTTTGTCAATAAAAGATGCATCAGACGACACGAATGCTTCATTAAAACAGGGGATCTTAATCCCATGCGGTGTACATTTTGTACAAACCTGACCAAGAAGCCAACAAAGAGCTGGTTTATTACTTAATTAGTTAATGAATTGAATAAAGTGTGCTTGGTGGGAAAAAAACACTAAAATGTGTGTTGTGTGAGGTTGCCAGGACTGCTATTTGGAACCCCTGCATTAAAACACCTACTGAACATCTGAGGTTGTTCTGGTAATTATAGAACTGCATGTAAAGTGTTTCAGCAGGTAGCACGAGTGCTATAAAAGCTGAAAGTGTTGTAGGACAAGTAAATACGCTTTAGTGACACATTTTATTCACTTTAATGTAGCTTCTCTGTTAGGGGCTTGCTATTAGCATTAGCAAAAAGAGGAAATTGAGAGCATGAATGTACTTACATTTTCATTGTAAAATTTCAAAGCAGGAGGCAAAGTGCTTTATTTACCTACAGGACATGCTTTGCTCAATGCTATTTCAAATGAGAAATGTATTTTAATTCGTTCATTCTAAAAAAGGACATAATGCTTGTGCAACAGTGGATGTATCAGCTTCTGAATCCAGAGACATTTTTGTGATCTTTTTTTTCAGCAGGCAGATAGTAAAATCCTAAATCATTGGTGGATTTACATACAGCATTACAGCCCCAACCCAAAACCCTTAAGGGCATTTTATACATTGTGTTATCTTTTCTTCCCTAGGGATTAGTGCTCTGCATCATTCATTATTGCTCACTATTCTCCTTGCCTTTTATTTGAATCATCTGATTGTGGAGATTATTTGAACAGTTGGGAAATGTTCAAAATTGCACACTCCAAGTAGTGAAAACAATAGTTCACAATAGTTACACAGAAGAGTACAAACACCATTAACTTTTGTAAAATAGCAGGATATACAGCTGTGGAAAAAAATAAGAGACCTCTGCAATTTAAAAAAAAATCAGCATCTGTATGAGTATGACAACCATTCCATGCCAGTGTCTGTTAAATTCCTACACAAACACCTCATTCTGCTTTATGAGGGACTGATTGATGATCACCTGAATCAAATCTCATTTAATGAGAAAAAATACGCTGCTGTAATCAGCACTCTTTATGCAGTGTGACCAGTTGGGTGGCAAAATACTACTAGAAGTATGTCAATAATTATTGATAATTATGGTAATTATTGCCATTTTGTGTGAACAAGAGATTTGTTTTCTTTGAATTATTCAAGTTCTGTAAACACTGCATCATTTCTCTTATTCTGATGTGTGGTAAGTTCCTTTAAAATTGTGCTTTAAAGTACAACATTTTTATTTAGAAATTAGGAGAAATATCGTAAGCAGTTCTTAAAAAATAAGGCAAAGCTGTTCAGTTCAATACGTGCACCTATAAAAAATAAAACCTGAGAAACTGAACATTTTTGCAGTTGACTCTTATTTTCTTCCGGAGCTGTAGATATATATGCTACATACATGCACACACCAAAGTTATATGCAACTCATCTTTTTGCATTTACACAGGCATAATTTTTCATTTACACAGGCATAATTTCCCATGAGATTTGTGGGACAATCTCATCACACTGTACAGCCCTGAATAAATAATTTCATGAATTTCTCTTGGGTTCATTTGCGAATCGAATACTCTGTGATGTCGGTATTGCTAAAGGCCAGATTTACTAAACTGATTAACAAAAGATACATTTACAGTCTTAATTTGGGTAACCTTTTGGAATTTTTTTGTAGGACAATGCTGCTGACCGAGATAGAAAAAGAGGAGCGAGAGCGTCGCTGGTATTACTCTCAGCTGCAGGGTCTTTCACAGAGGCTGGCGGAGCTGCCCCGAATTGACACAGTAAGAGACGCTCCTGTTCTGTTGGCCACATTTCCCCAGCATTAGTGGTTTTGTAGAGAACACGGTCATGTGTAGGTGTGTCAGAAAACGAGGTCACCTAGTTTCGCAGTTTTTGACAAATGACTACACCTCAGATTCCTACTATGTCATTGAGACCATGTCCTTGTGAAAATATACAAACAATTTATGTTCAAAAATGTTCAAATGAATGCGTAGCACTCTTACAATACATTATTTATAAAGGTTTATAATCCCTAACACAAATGCCCTTTCTGTATCTTAAGTTCTCCATCCAAATGGACCTTATTCGCCAGCAGTTAGAATTTGAGGCTCAGCAGCTCCGCTCGGTCATGGAGGAACGCTTTGGTACCAGTGATGAAATGGTCCAGAGAACACAGGTAAAAAATGAAATGAACGTGAAATTATATGCATAATGCAACAATGGTTATATATAATATTAGTTGTGAGCTGATTAGGTTCTAGTCTAAACCTAACCCAACATCTTATAAATATAAGCTGTTAAGAAAAAACATGTATAACATTTATTGCAACACTTATGTAGGTAGTCCTTTTTGCTGTACTAATAAGGGTAAATGCACAATAATGGCATAGTTAATTGTGCCATAATTATTACATTTTGCCATTTGATTTATATATCAACGGGATTGAATGGACACTGTTTCAAACACATATCTGCAAGGTATAATTTTGCACAATAGAAACAACCTGTTAAATGTAAATCATAAATCATATATATTTATATATATATGTGTGTGTTATTTATGACTTACATTTAACTCGTTGTTTCTATTGTGCAAAATTATATATATATAATAATCAATATGCATATGTGTAATATACAGCATAAAATATATAATATACAACATAAAATACATAATATACAACGTCCTTTGCAATGGCTATGACTTCTAAGTGTTATCCTGCTCATAAATACCATCTATTTGCTCAGTCTGGTCAGTGAATAGTCTGCATGTCTTCATGCAGATTCGCGTGGCGCGTCTGGAGCAGCTGGAGAAGGAGCTGCAGGAGGTGCAATGCAATCGTGGTCCTCAGGAGAAGAACACCCAGTCTGAGAGCCAGGTAAGACCATGACCCCCCAATTCATCTATGCTATATCAAGAAAGAGCTTTTTTTTTTTTTTTTAGCACAATTACTTTCATAATAGCTACAAGAAAAAAGACTGTTTATTTAATTATGCCACACATTCCCATTCAGTCAAACAGAGTGGTGTTAGCAGATATGGACTTTGTTACCTCAACAAAAAATGCATTTGTTTTTTAGAATTTCCATTTCACTTTCATATGAGACAGGAGTCAAAGACATTGGTGACATTTTTTACAGAACAAAGTTGTTTACTTTCCAATTTCTAATCCTAAATTTGCATATTTTATTGGTTCAAGGTAGTACAAATATTGGTTATATAACTTTTCTCGTAAAATGCAACCATCCATTCCAGAAATGTGTTATACTTTGGGAAGTGCGGTCTCAAAATATAAGGCTTAAATCCTTACTGATGATTTGTTTATGTACTACTGACTCTGTCATAAAAATAACCAGAACACAGGCAGAAGCAACCCACTGTGCAGACAAAGCATTTATTCGCAATATGTCAGTCTCTAGTTGAATATAGTCCTGTCAATGAAACATGTTATGTATTTTGATTGAAATAAATCGGTACATGACTGTCATTTCATCTATTGAAGCACTCTTTAAATTACCAGCATGTATCAAAACCTTAGCATTTTGTCAGCATATTGGCCATAAATAAGATTTATTGAATACATAAATGTTCTAAGTCGTAATGTTTTATAGGTGCTCTAAAATATTGAGGCTCAGCTGCACTTAAGCTTGAAGTAACTCATTAGATGACTGAGGCTTCAATGACATATTGGTTGGGTAAAGAGGGATGAGATTGAACTGCACAGGATGTACATTATAATGGAATCTGCTGGTGCACAATTTACCAACCCCCCTTTCCCGGGTCCAGCAGTGGGAAGAATAAAGAACATCTTTCTGATTTTATTTTTTGTGTGTAAATTGCCAAAGTAAAAATGCAGTAGTTCACAGACTGTTCACATAATTATTCATATCAGTTCATAATTTACAGAAGGAAACATCTGCAAAAAACCCCAAAACAGTAATTGCGAGGATATGGTGTGTGTTGACAGCTTAAAAAGACAGCTTAAAAAGTGCCAATCACCACTAGAGCTCCACGCCATTTCACTTTCCGCTGATGTCTGGCAGCTCAAGCTGTCAGTGAATGTTGCTAGGCATGTCCTCTCACAGCGCTCTCTTATTGGCTGCTTAAGCTTTGTCTGGCTGGCCCACCGTGAAGCTGGCATTTAGAAACATGTCTCTCTGTGAGCACCCCAGTAATCTGTTATCTACACTGAAAAAACTGACACATTGAATTGACCTGAATCAAATGTTCTTCGTGGCCACATGAATGAAATACATCAGCACATTCTTTTCTTGCAGTTTACCTTTGATAGTGTACCGATTTATATTATATATTTAATCAGTGTGGAAATCTCAAAACCTTCAGAGCATTCAGTGCATTTTTAGAGCACCCTCTGATCCTCAGCTAATAATGACTTATAGACACTATTAACGTAAAGCAACTGATATATGCTACAAAATATCAATCCTGTTTATGGTTAAAAATATAAGTACTTAGGTAGTGTTGCAAAAATGTTAAAAAAAAAAAAATTCTAACAATTTAAAAAATAGACTGAGACAGGGCTAATAGAACATATCTGAACTGTTCAAATATCTGAAATACTCACACTGTTTAAATCTGTACAGTAATAGGTTTCCTCGCTTCCATTTTACACATACCTAATTTTTTATTTTGGGCATTTTGTGTGTAGCCTACACTCGTCTGGGTAGACCTCAAGAGATCACATGCATGCCCATGGCAGCAAAGGTTGCCATGGCAATGGATTCTGGGATAAAAGGATGAATTTGCTGCCTTGGCCATCAGAGGATTTGCTGTGCAGCCAAGAGGGCTGCCAAACGCAAACGATACAGCTGGAGCTCTGCCTTTACAAAGGAGCTGTAGGATACAGAATGCAGTAACAGTTCTGCAAGTCTTTGAAAGCTTCAAAAAGGACAAGCTTTCACAGACGCAAATTAAGATGTTTGTGGCACACTTTTAAACCCCATTAACTGAAATGCACTATTAAGAATCATGCACTCTATAGCTCAAAGTGCTGAATGCCAAGCAAGTAACACAGGTCTGCTTTCCCCTCCCTCTCATACAGAGTGCTGACTGCCTCTCCAAATCGTCCAACCCTGAACTGGATAATACAACCTGCAGCAGCTCTATGATGGAGGCACCCGGAGAAGCAGGGAGCAAAGTAAGATTACAATTTCCACTCATGTGTACAGTCATAAAGATGTTTTGTTTCTTTTAAAAACTGGCGCTTCTACTGCACTTTCATTCTTCTTTTATTTTATTTCTTCTTTTATTTTTATCTGTCATTTTTTCTTCTGTTCCTGTAAAGCACTTTGAATGACCTCGTGTATGATAATGTGCTATATGAACTTGACTTGTTCTGCTGAAACTACTTATTATTAAAAAATTGAGAGCTAATCGTACAGTTTGCAGTTTTTAATTAGAATTTAAAAACGACTAAAAAAAAGTAATGCATTTAATTTACTTGTTTCAAATGTGTACATTATTTACACAAAATATAATCCCTAAGTGTTGTTTTTCAGTTTACTTATTTTTGCAAGTAATTATGTTGATTTGTAGGCACTTTTGAACTGATATTTATGTTTTGGATAGTTTGAGTAGTATCGGACAGAGTATATCTACAATGCGAAAACTTCCCCGAAAATAAGGATAAAAAGAAATTGCAGCTAATGATGATAAATGGTAGAGGTTTGTGATTTATAGCTCAGGGAAAAGTGCAGTGTTCAGGATGTGGCATTGAATATGCTGGCTTCGGCATTTTAGGTGGAGATGGTGTTTTGGCTGCTATCCATGCTGGCCTCTAGAGATCGGGAGGAGATGTCCCGGACCTTGTTAGCCATGTCCAGCTCGCAGGAAAGCTGCATTGCCATGCGCAAGTCTGGCTGCGTCCCCTTGCTGGTGCAGATACTGCATGACGGAGGTTCTGGAGAAACTTCTGGAGCCACAGGCTGCAGTCGTGAGGCTCGGTCACGAGCTAGTGCAGCACTGCATAACATTGTGTACTCGCAGCCTGATGAGGGCCAGGCACGGCGAGAGATGAGAGTACTTCATGTGTTGGAACAGATCCGTTCACATAATGAGAATGGCTGGGACTGGATTGAGAACCATCTCAGAACCCCATCACCTGGTGGAGCAAAGACTGGTAATTCTAGACAATGAAATTATTTATTGGATTGGTTTTATACAATTTATGAAATTATTAATGTAATTGTAAGGTGTCTTATGAATCTTATTCAGCACAAATACCTGAAATCCAAATATCTTTCTATAAATTATCCAGATATTCCAGAGCCAGTAGATCCTCAGATTTGCCAGGCCATGTGTGCTATAATGAAGCTTTCCTTTGAGGAGGAGTACCGAAGGGCCATGAATGAACTTGGTATGTGAAAAAAGTGTTAATTCCTGATGTTTTTGTTGTATTGTGGAATAACTTGAAATGTAGCAAATATTATTGTAGAATTTTCAAACTAAAACAAAATTTGAATTTGGCTAAATATATTCAAACACAATTTGTCATTTTATTTACACTCTTGAATTCAATCAAATAACATTTCTCCCCTGCTTTAGACTTATTCAGGTTCTGGGAGCGAGTAGCTAGACTGAGAAAACAGCTAACTGTGTCAATGCAAAAGGTTAATTGTGTGCTTGTTTGTTTGTTTCAGGGGGTCTTCAGGCCATTGCAGAACTAATGCAGTTGGAACAGGAGTTGTATGACATGCAAAATGAGCCTATGAATATGGCTCTAAGAAGATATGCTGGTATGGCACTAACCAACCTCACATACGGAGATGTTGTGAACAAGGTAGAGACAAGTTACAGAGACTTGATGAAACAATCATTTCATTTGACAGCTATGTATTTTTTCATGTTGATGCCATGTTCTTTTATTTCAGGCCACACTTTGTTCAAAGAAAAGCTGCCTTCAAGCCATTGTTGCCCAACTTGCATCAGATAGTGAGGAATTACATCAGGTACTCCAAAATGCAAACAGGGCACGCATTTAATACAAAGCTAAACAAAATTACTGCAAGGCTCAGCTGTATGCAGAGTTGTTTTTTAGATCAGCTTGACACAAAATTCGAAACGGGGATGTACACCAACCTACCCTTATTGTCCACTTCGTAGTTTAACATTGCAGACTGTATTCTACTTTACCTCATTTTTAAATGGCCAGAACCACCAGTTCTTATTTATGTGGTAGATCATACTCAGTAAAGCAGTAACAGTGGTGCTGCTGGAGCAGGGACTACCAACCAAAATAGTCTACCAACCAAAAATATCCAGCAAACAGTGTCCAGTGGCCTGAAAGGTCAGTGTGAACTGCAGAACATAGGATGAAATGTCATTAATGACTTTACATCTGCTGATCTACCAACAGATTAGACCTATCTAATAAACTGGATAGTAAGTGCACACCATGTTTAAAAACTGTAGCAGCACTGCTGTGTGTGATCTACTCACACTAACATGCCACCACCATGTTTCACTGCTGTGCTAAGAAGAGAATGGTGTTTTATAACAGAGATAAGCTGTATGTCAGTGCAGATGTGTGCTTTTAAACACATGAATTGATGTTTATGGATGTATTGTGAAATCGGCCTGGATAAAGTTTTAAAGTGCCAATTAAATTTAGGACCTCTTTGGCTCAGTAACTTAATAACCTACTTACTTTCAATTAGGTTGTATGGTGGTCAGTAAAACTTCTGTGAGGCTCAGGCAGCACCCCAAAAATCCCATTTGTTTTAGGTACATTACAATTAAAGAGCATTTTATGGATGTTTATTTTGAATTTTCTACAGGTGGTCTCAAGTATTCTTAGGAACCTTTCCTGGCGGGCTGACATTAATAGTAAGAGAGCTCTTCGTGATGTTGGCAGTGTATCTGGACTAATGACTTGTGCACTCCAAGCTACAAAGGTGAAATATAGATTGTATGAATTGTTACTGCTATAAACTAGTATTTTTGTGCACATTACTATCTTTTAAATATACTGTTCTGTGTGTTAACAGGAGTCCACCCTGAAAAGTGTGCTAAGTGCTTTATGGAATTTATCAGCACATAGCACTGAGAATAAGGTGGCAATTTGCTCCGTTGATGGTGCTCTTGGGTTTCTGGTCAGTACCCTTACTTATCGGTGCCAAACCAACTCACTGTCAATCATTGAAAGTGGAGGAGGTATTCTGCGCAATGTGTCCAGCCTTGTTGCTACCAGAGATGATTACAGGTATTTGAATTTTGCTGTCTTGAAATTATTGGAGTTATAATGTATCGGAGTAATATTTTATTCTGGTTCTTTCCATTTCCAATACTGGATATTATTTTAAAAATTTATTTCAGTGCCAGTACTTTGATTTCAGTGCAGATTCCAGAAAGACACTTTGTTTGATGCCTTCTTCTAAATTACAAAAATGGGTGTGGCTTAAACCATATATAATGGTGCTAAAAGTGGGTACCTTTACTGACCAGCAGTCTAATTAGGAAGCACTGATGTCACATGCATATGGAATGTTATTTGAAAAGCTAAATCAGTGCTGTAACTTTTAGAGGAAGTATGCATCTGGGCTCACGGATGCTGATAAGACTGACTGCTTAGGTATATAATATTTTTGATGACAGGGAATTTCTCTGTAGCCTTTCAGTCAGTACCAAAAAGTAGTGAATTTAAATAAACAAACCTAATGACTAATACTTTCCCTTTTTCCACCCCAGACAAATCCTCAGGGATCACAACTGCCTACAGACTTTATTACAGCACTTACGATCTCACAGTCTAACCATTGTAAGCAACGCATGTGGAACCCTGTGGAATCTGTCTGCTCGAAGTCCAAAGGACCAGGAATTACTGTGGGACCTGGGAGCTGTGAGCATGCTGCGCAATCTCATCCATTCAAAGCACAAAATGATAGCCATGGGAAGTGCCGCAGCTCTGAGAAACCTCCTTACAAACCGCCCACTAAAGTATAAAGATGCTGCTGTTGTATCTCCTGGCTCCTGCATGCCCTCACTCTATATGAGGAAGCAAAAGGCACTGGAGGCTGAATTAGATGCAAAACACCTGGCAGAAACATTTGATTCAATTGAGAAACAAAGCCCCAAGCATTTGAATATTAACAAGCCCCTAAGACACATAGAGAGCTTGGCAAAGGACTATGCCTCAGACTCTGGATGTTTTGATGATGATGAGGCCCCAAATGTTTCAAGTAGCTTAGACACTGGGACATTCTCAATGCTCTCTATGTTCTTGAACAACTCCAACTTCCTTCACAATCAGCCACGCAAGAGAGAGGTTGAACCAGACCAAGATGTGGGACCATTACAGACAGACAGTAAAAAGACACAACCTCCTGAAGATGAAGTGACCGTTGCAGCTGAAAAGTTAGCAAAAAAGATCACAAACACTGTGGCTAAAATTGACAAGCTGGTGGAAGATATTACCATGCACACATCTTCAGAAGACAGCTTCAGTCTCAGCTCTGAGGACCATTTTGCAGATTGGAATTATGGGCCTGATGACCTCCATGAGGCACGAGCTAAGTCATGTTCCCCTTGCGGTTTTTCTGAAATTAACTCATTTTCACAAAAAGAGCGCTTCAGCAGAGCCCATGCCCTTATGCGACTTAAAACAGTGAACTCAAGTTTATCCAACGACAGCCTTAACAGTGGTAGCACTAGTGATGGCTACTGTGGGAGTAAGGACCAGATTCGATCTTCCATCAGGCCAACAGAACAAAGACGTCCAAACAAGCTTGATCTTAAGGTAGCTCATGAGGAACTGTTAAACAGTGCTACCAGTGTTTCCAGAGCATTGTGTCAAAACGAAATTCCTGAGAGGGATTCTGAGACAGCAAAAGATTTGAAGTTGCCTGATCAAGGTAGCACAGATGAAGAAAAGGGTCAAGAACCTCTTATTGCAACACCAACAACTGTATCAACCAGGGTATCTTCTGACACCAGCATTCCCACCATTAAGCTCTCTCCTTCCTATCAGCATGTTCCACTGATCCAAAGTGTGGCCAGGTTTGGCGTTGCAAAAACTGCTATTAATGTTCAGGCAGCTCAGGCAATGAGAAGGCAGGCTTGGGTACCAACTGTGATGACTGGAGGAAGTATTACAAAGTTTTCCCCAATATGCTCTGCAAGAAGCCCAACAATTGGGCAGCTGGAGACACCACAGAAGTATTCAGTGGAGAACACACCGATCTGCTTCTCACGCTGCAGTTCTTTGTCGTCCCTTTCTTCTGGCGATGGAGCCCTTGATGGGCAGAGCCAAAGTGAAAATGAGCTAGAGAGTGACTCATCTCTAGAAATTATTGAGGTAGAAGATGGTGATGTAGTGAAAAAGGAGGAAGAGGATGAGACACTAGAGGACTTGAGTGACAGTCAGTTGCTTATGACTGACCAGAAAACATGTCCTACAAGTAGTAGTACTTCTGATCCCATTCAGATTCCCTGCACAGTGAGACATGAAAAAACATTCCTTAGAGCCGTATCACCTGTAAATGAGGACAGGACTCCATCCAGTTCCTCAGACAATTATGTTCATGAGACACCACTTGTCATGAGTCGATGTAGCTCTGTAAGTTCCTTGGGTAGTTTTGAGTCCCCCTCAATCGCTAGTTCTATACAAAGTGATCCATGTAGTGAAATGATAAGTGGAACTGTCAGCCCGAGTGATCTCCCAGACAGCCCAGGGCAAACCATGCCCCCAAGTCGCAGTAAAACTCCATGCTGTGCTGAATCAAGTGGATCAGAGCAGCAAAATCTTGGTGGTGTTGCAGGCCAATGGGAAAACAGCTTGCGGAAGTTCATGGAAATTGCCGACTTTAAGGAAAGGTTCAACTTACCTCCAGACTTGGACACAATGATCTACTTTACTGTTGAAAAACCAATTGAGAATTTCTCTTGTGCCTCTAGTCTGAGTGCCCTACCTCTGCATGAGCACTATGTTCAGAAAGATGTGGAGCTCAAGCTTACACCTTTGCTAAATCAACAAGACAATGACCCAGAGTATGTTGGGCAGAGAGATTCTGCTGATGATCCATCAAGTATGGATCAGGATCAGTACAGTGAGGGCAACTCAGATGATGACATTGAAATTCTCAAAGAATGCATCAATTCAGCCATGCCATCAAGGTTTAAGAAAATAAGACCCACTTTGATGTCTACCCTCTCAAACCAGGTTCTACACACTCAGGCTAGAAGATCTGTACAGGTACCAGTATACATGGTGCTTCAGAATAATAACAATCAGATGTGCTCTGGCCGAAAGGCTGGAATGTATGTGAAAGATATTCATCATGATGATTCGTCCCACACTGATTCTGCTGAAGGCACTCCGATGTATTTCTCAAGTACCACTTCCTTAAGTGATGAGACTCTTCAGTACCCAGTCAAGATGAAAGGGTCAAGAGACTGGCGCAGAAGCAAAGAGACACAGGAACTTATTGATATAGAGGCAAGGAGAATTGAAGAACTACGTCTCTTCTCCCGCTTCCATAAATCAAATAAAACTGCATGTCAGTCTGACATAGTCACTAACCAAATGAACAAAACAATAAAACAAATGACTCCTACTCAAAAGTTACTCATACAGAGTAAGGAGATGGCAGCAAAGATGACTCAGCAAAGAGTCCAAAGCCAATCTCCGATCCGACAAATACAAAAGCAGGGTCAGAGTCTGTCGCAAAGTATGCCACATTTAGATTTTCAAGTAAGAAAGCAAGGAACAGAAGTGTTCCAAAATCAGAAGACATCCAGAACTAATACACAGGAAAATGCAACTTTTCAGTCATTTCGTCACCCAACACCCACAGAGGACGCCATGTACTGCCAATATGACAATAAAATGGATAAAGAGGATGTAGTGATGGCAAGGGCAAGGACTAGACAGAAGAGGTTGAATGATACAAGCAAGAATAATGTAGCTCTCCACTATACTAACCCAAAAGGTCAAATGGACAATTTCCAGAGGACTGGATTTCACAGAATCAAACAAAATCTAATTATGGAAGAAGCTCCTCCCTGTTACTCTCTCAGCTCATCCCTCAGCTCTTTGAGTGATGCAGAATTTGAGGAACACCAGGGGAAAGCTCAGCGTGTGTGGTTAAGAAATAAACATAACTTGGTGTCCAATCCGGTTCAATGTCCCCAAAAAGCTCAGCATGCCCAAAATCAATTTGAAGATAACAGCTCACCAAGTTCAGTCAGCATGGACTCTGAGGATGATCTTCTATTAAAATGCATAACATCTGCTATGCCAAAGCAAAAGAAAAAACAAGCAAACAGAAAAAGGAAAGGGGAGAAAAAGCAAAAACAGAAAACTGCTCTTCAGAAGGAGTTTGAGGACTGCAGTACTAATAATGATCCAGGCAGTGATGAAATGGCATCTGATAAAGATTCTGATCTCAACAGTGTTGAATGGAGGGCAATACAAGAGGGAGCAAACACAATAATTACAAAGTTGCAAGCTTCAAAGTCCCAGGAACCATCATCAGAATCAGAGTCTGTTCTTTCCTTTATGTCTGGATCAAGCTTTACCCCAAAACCAGATATCAGTGACAAGAAGAAGGCAATTAAAGATAACAAAAAGGCTAATAAGCCACTTGATTTTGCTCCACGTAAACCAGTTCCAAACTTACCTGTAGTTTTCAGAGGCAGAACAGTGATTTATATGCCCAAGAAAGAGACAACGCTTTCACAAAGACCACCACCCAAGAAAGTGAACCTCAAAACAGATGCCCCAAAAAATCCAAACCTAGCTCAACACCGTTCCAGAAGCCTTCATAGACTGGGGCTTCCTAATGATTCGACTCAGCTGTCATTGCCCAAGAGAAGCTCAACTCCTCCTGCCAGGATTCCAAAGAGCTCATCATCAGGATCATCTCAAAGTTCAACCCCATCCAGACAGCCTCACAAAAAGGTCTCCCCTACCCAAACAGTCAAACAAAGTCAGAAAACAGCCTCAGCTCCAAACAGTCCTCCTGATAAGAAGGGAACAGTCCCCACACCTTGTCAAAACCCAAGATCTCCTGCTGAGAATAAAACACAGAAATCTCCTGTCAGAATACCATTCATGCAGAATTCATCAAGGCAGTCTAGAGCAATTTCACCACTTGTGACAAATCAGCCTACTAGTACTACTAATAGACAAAATAGTCAGTTAGCAGTGAAAAGAGTGCTACCAGCCAGCCGACTGGATTTAGTTCGCATGACATCTGCTCATTCACAAAGTGGTGATTCAGACCGTAATGGTTTCCTGCGACAACTGACTTTCATCAAAGAATCATCAAACATGACAAGGCAAGCCGTTCCTTGTTCACGCTCAGTTCCAACATCTAAACATGGATCACCTCGAAGAGCATGTCCAGGGGCTCCAGCAGTTTTCCTGTGTTCTTCTCGCTGCCAGGAGTTGAAACCAGCAGCACAAGGTCCGCGAAGAGTGCAGGGAGTCCAAGGGCCAAGAAATGGACAGGAAGGCATTCTGAAGCAAAATATGACTCTATCAAGGGCAAATTCCACTGACAGGAATCTCACGGTGAAACGTCCAACCAGAAGGACAAGTTCAGAAAGTCCCTGCCGGGTACCTCAGAGAAACGTACCTGAGCCAAAGCAAAGGGAGAAGAAAGACGACACCTTCAAGAGATATTCCTCTTCCCCAAGTATAAATGTCTTAAGTCGTGTCACTAGCCGCTCCTCCCTGCGCTCCTCATCTTCAGACTCAAGTGGACGAGCTAAGAGTGAAAAGGACATGAAACAGAGGCAAAACAGAATTGGATCACGAAACAGTAACAACAAAGTCACCTGGAGGAGGATTCGTGATGAAGATGTTCCCCAGATATTAAAGAACACTCTCCCACCCACTGCACTGCCTCTGGTGCCTTCCCCTGAAGGGCATAAACCACCACCGTCACTGCCAGGAAAACTGCCAACAATTACACTAATATCACGGAAAACGAGTGATGCAACAGTTCAAACCGAGGACTTCTCAACCAATAAAACCAATTCAAGCACCTCCCCTACAATTGAGAAAGGTACAGCGATTTCAGAGGAGGTGGCAAAGATTACCCTTCTCAGAAAAATCAACATGACCTCGGGGAATAACTTGCAAGATGGGGATTCTGATGGTTCCCTCAAAAATTACAGCACAGCTTCCACTTCAACCTTTCTGTCTGTGGAGAGCAGCCATAGTGGAGGCATAGGTCACTTCCGTCAGAGTTCTCCCAGCAAAGCTGTCAGAGTTACTCCCTTCAATTATGTCCCCAGCCCAATGGCCTGTTGCTCTCAAGAAACAAGTCAAGCACCAACAATACCTGAGAAGTCAAGTGAAAAACTTGAAGCTTAGTAACTTAAAATCGATCACTGTTACAAGCTTGACTTCTGCATTCTTGATGCTGTAAAAACTCAGGTGGTTTACTGAGCAACATTAATCTCTTTACCTCGGATACTCAGTCTTGTGCTTGCCAGTTGCATCAAAAATTATTTATCTGACAGACATTGTCTTCATTGGCTTTGTATTTCTACCACTGGAAGTCGGACGTAGAAAAATAGGCATGAACGGTAGTATTTCATTGGATTTAACCTATTGTATACGCCATAAAAGTGAAGCCGTCCCTTTTTTTATATTTTTGTAGTTACATACATGAACCATTGCTTGTTTTGTTTTGGACATTTGATCATATGAGATAAGGAATCCCAAGTACAAGTTTAACACAGTGTCTTTATGAACCACAGTGGACGACCACATCAAGCTCTGTATTCATGAAACACAATATGCAAATTACCCAAGATCAGAGACTTGATTACTGGACGTTTTGAAAGACCGTTTGCCACCAAAACCTGAAAAGACTGTTACAGTAGAAGAACACACATTTATGCATTATGCACAGTATTTCTTGTATGCCATTATGCCACACTGACACTGATTGAGCCCTTAGCCTACACTTTTATTAATGCAGGTAAATACATTTGTGGTAGATCAGCCCAAATCAGCACAGCAAGAACATAATGTAATCCTTGTTGGTATTTAGTGATACTGTTGTATATATATTTGCAAAGACTCTCTAATGCTTTCCAGTAAGCAAAAAGTACTCCTAGCGCCGCTACTACTAGCATGCTCAATATTCACCACATGTGAACACCTATGTGTTATCGATGTTGAATAATATTTTCCCCTGAGACATACATAATATAAATGGAGGAAAAATCATCTCTAATCTTTTGAATTAAAAAAAGAGATGTACTTGTTAATTGTTTAGCAACTGTATGTAATACACTAAGGGTGGCTGTACATATTTCTGCTTATTGAATGCTTTGATAATGTCATTTTGTGTATGATCAGCTATGGTTTAAGTCATTAAGAGCAAGAATGATGCGTTGTGGAATACTGAAGAGCACCAATTTAGAACCTTGTTTATTGGCTCATCAAATTTGTTGATGCACTTCAACTGCAATTCACTCAGACCTACAGTGCAAGTCATGTCGTAACTTGAATTAAATTTCAAGACATTTGTGGGAAATCAGCAGTAACTTACCATTCAGCTCAGTGATGAAAACATGCTTTATCATTTAGAAAATGGTAAAAGCAGTACTTTCAGTCTTTATCTACAGTTGTATGCAAAAGTTTGGACATCCCTGGCAAAATGACAAATCTTGTTGATTTTTGAAGTAAAGGAATGTAAACACAACCTCTGCAGCAAACTGCTTTAATGTAATACTTCTGCAAATAGTAAGGCACTGTTACTATAAGAAGTATTAATACCTTAAAAATGAACTGCTTATAGTGGCATGTGTAAAAGTGGACACAATACTGTGCTATTCTTGGGCCATTTTGCATGCACATTTTCAAGATAAACAGATTATAGTCAGGGAGCTGTGAGGGGCAATCTAGTTGTTTTTTTGGGTTTTTTTAAGTAGTTCATGGTGGAATTTGAGGTTTTGGATCACTGTCCTGTTGTAGTCTCCAGAATTTGCTGGTATTTAGTGGAATCCATTCTTCTGTCTACTCATAGAGCATTCCTCTTCTTGTTAACTACCACAGTTCCCCTGAAATTCCATTTCTTAAAGACATTTTAGAGAGTGGAAATTGTGAGCTTTGATATCTTTTTATAGCCTCCTCTTCCCCTGCTTTGTAGGCTTCAGTTATCTTCATTTTCAGATCTTCACACTGCTGTTAGAGGAGCACACACGTACTGAGTGGTTAATATCACGCCCCGGCATTATCATCATCTGATGCTAATGGCAATTCTTGATGCGTGCAACCTAATGAGTCAATTGGGGTGGGGGTGGGGGTCTAGTGGGTAGGATACTCGCCTCAGGACCAAGTCATTGGTTAAAATCCTACCTTCAGTAAACCACCAGTGGGTTCCTGAGCAAGACACTTAACCCCAAGTTGCTCCAGAGAGACTGTCCCCTGTAGTAAAGGAATGGAAGTTGCTTTGGATAAAATCATCTGCTAAATGCCATAAATGAATTGAAGACCAAAAGTTAAGGCTTTACGGATCTTTTTTTATTATTATTTAACAAAATGTGTCATTTGAAGAGATACCCAAGCTTTTGCACACAATTATTGCTATAGCTGTTTAATGTGACATGGTCTCTGTAGAACAACCAAAATACATGTGCATTTCCTCTGAATGTAAACACTCATGTTGTATTTGGTCTACAAAAGCATTCACACAAGAAGAATTTTGTTCACTGAGGCTCTAGGTTATGGAACACAGTGGCTGGTAAAAATATGCAGGTTGTTTTTTGAGTGAGATTTCAATGTACTCAAGTCAGAAGACGCAATTTAAACAGCCATCGTCATTCCGAAAGATCTGCTACTACCAAACTATATATCCCTTTATTTCTGATTCGTTGGAGATTTTGCCGAGTCATCAGTGAAAATTTCCAGTTTGAACTGTTTTTGCATTTCACTACTGTTATGTAACGCATCCACAACCACCTACTTACTGGTGTACTTTCTTTGGAGATTTATGTCCAAATAAACATGCCAGTATTAACACTGATTTTGTTAAGATATACATAACTCAGAATGTGTTGGAGAGCAACAGTATTACTTATTGATGGCCATGGGTTGATTTCCAAAATAAATGTTCTCATCAAGCTTCTGTGTGGATTTCATTCATTAGAAATTTGGTCCAAATAATGTGAAAAAAGTCTGCGTTTTATGCACATCCTACTTTGTTCTGTATATTTGAATATTTGACTTGTGGACCATAGAGTAGCTTTATCATAATCTGTTCGGCTACCTTCCCTTGATTCACAGAAGGGACACAACACCAAGACTGGTACAAAAAGTTCATCACAGTTTAACAAAATAAGGTAATTTTAAGTATAATTTATGCCAGAGACATCCAACTAGAGGTGGGCGATATTATATTTTATTATCAACATGCTAAATGTTGTTATTGCAATACACAATCTGTTTTTGAGTGTGGTTATTATCTGCATTTGAAGGACACTGACCAAAAGCAACTTTCATTACAAAAAGAGCATAATTGGTCCTGTTTAACTGGATTTAGTGCAGAACAGGTGTATGATATGCTTAATATCATAGTACCCAGAGTTTATGATAGTAGTTTTGGGGCTCTACTACCACATTACCCACCTTTACATCCCATGGTGGAACTACAGCAGCTGCTACAGTATGATCCAACATCAAGGGACAATATTTAAAAGGCAGAATTATAAAATGAGGCAGGATTTGGTGGTAAATCTGGCAAAAACAGCACAACAAAGTATAAAATAGACTGCAACCCTAGATTTAGACCATGCGTCTAATATAATCATTATTCAGTGCTACAAAATAGTAAGGATAAAGAAAATTACAAGAGATAACAGGTCATATACCACCATTTCTGGTTCTATGAGCAAATGACAGAAATTTCCTCTGGGCTGAATAATGTTTTCTAATTCAGATTCTGAAGTGTTGCTGTTCACAATGGCATTACTAAAGACACTACACACTGTAACTACCTACATCATCTTGTTGGCTTGTCTCCAAACTTCAGCACTTTGCAGTTTGTATTGTGTGGGATAACTAAAGAACAGACAGTCCAGATTCCAGCACTAATATAACATTTTCATTCATCATTAACACATAACGTAATCGTCCATCCACTCCCACTTCCCAATATCACTCGATGGTCTGTTAGATTGCTCGGTCCTTCACCTCTGCTACAGTGTTCTTTAGAGACTCTCCCACCGCTCTGAGTCCTTCTCTTCTCCGTGCCAGGTCACCACGTGCCTCCTGTAGCCGTTCATTTAGTTCCAGGAACCGCCGGCACTGCTGGTACCTAATTTCTGCCTCACTGCTACTTGATCCCCCCTTCAAGTCTGAAAAAGAACAGAATAGAAATGTTACATGTTTAACATTTTCAATTTTTTTGATTAAAAAAACCCATAAAAGGTCTATCTGGTAATCAAAACAATCAATGGACTTAATGTGGTTCCTTATTCTGTTATTCTTGTTTTAAGCAATTCAGTGCAGACACTGTGATATTCCCACTGAAGGGGAATCCTGCCGAGCTTTCAACATTTCTGGACTAGTATCTGGTTCCTTCAGGACTCTATTCCTGATAGCCATCAAAACCTCAACCTGTTCCGACGCCACTCCTCATCTTCACAAAAACCTATAAAAACTAGATCTAGTCACATGACACTTGTACTCACAGTATCAATACCCCAATGTTTGGTCATGTTATTTTGTGACTGCCAGAAATTACTGCCAGTGGATTTCCCTGCATATTGAGCATTCCTGTGTGATATTCTGGTTTTGACCTCTTGCTAGTTTCTTTCTACCCTGATTCTTTTGTTCACTCATTGGATAACTTTACCAGACTTCGGCTCAGACTGCCTGATTCAGTTCGCTCGCGAGATGTTTCGAATTTGTTCGCCTATCTGACTCCCTCCTGTTTATGGACTCTTGCTTTGAATAAACACACCTGCTTCTTCACTCCACGACTGGATCTATCCTGCTCGGTTTGTGACGACTGAAAATCCGATTAATTTTATATATATGATGTTGATAATGATAAAACGGGTAAATACAGTTGGGTCCTACATTTACCCTTTTGAAAAATAATGCTTTAAAAAGCTTTAAAACCTTTAAAAACCTATAAATGTAAAACATTTTCTCAGGTATCGGACAACATATAAAAAAAAAATTCATGTCTGCTTTCTGTGAGGAAGCTCTTCAGACGTCTAGCGGACAATTCTGACTTGGTAAGTTCCTTTACATATCACACCACACTGAACGGCTTTTTACATCTTAAACATAAAGAAATGTGGAGAAATCAGTGGAATCCCCTGTATATTAAACACAAACCTAGAACAATCGCCCCCTAACCTGCATTCGCTGTCTGGTCCAAGATTTAATTTACACTACATGGCCAGAGGTTTTTGGTCACCTGACCTTCACACATATATGAGCTTGCTGGACATCCTATATCAAAACCATGGGTATTAATATGGGGTCCAGATTTAGTGAATGTGTTTGAGAATGGGAACTACCAAACTGTGACAGATGTTGGCCCTCCAGGACTGGAGCTGTGCTTCCCTGTTCTAGTTCATTTGGTTTGTCAGTTCTGGACATTTTTACAACAAATGTTGGCACAAAGCAGCTTCACAAAATTCAGATCCGAGCTCCTAATCAGCAAACCAAGGGCTTGGAAAAACTCCCTAAGCTGGAAGAGGAAACCTCAGGAGAACCAAGACCATCCTTCTCTGGTTGACCCAGAGAGAGAGAAGAGGAGTCTCTATTGGAAAAACTAGCAATAGAAGGCTTTAGTGTACAGCTTAATCACTTAATCACAGTCAGTAGATTTTGTTGGAGTCTGAGTGAGGAGGAAAAGTTAAGAGTCAGTAGAGGAATTTTTGTTGGAGTCTGAGTAAGGAGGAACAGTTATGAGTAAGAAGAGGTAGTTTTTGTTGGAGTCTGAGTGAGGAGAAACAGTTAAGAATCAGTAGAGGTAGTTTTTGTTGGAGTCTGAGTAAAGAGCCATTTGAGAGTCTCATCTGCACATCTGCAAACTCGGCTGGTCTTCAACCAGCCCAAAATTTGTATGTCAGCTACCTGAATCCCATCATTCAGCCTTATGTTCCTACTCACTCCCTCCGCACCTCCAATGAACATGGTCTGGCTCTGCCTTCCCTACACACAAGGCAAACCCAGTCCAGACTCTTATCTTTTGTGGTTCCACGCTGGTGGAATGAGCTGCCGAAACTGACCAGAGCAGCAGAATACCTCTCTATCTTCAAGAACCCCCTGAAGACTCATCTGTTCAGAGTAGCTCCCCTCCTAATGCACCTTATTGCACTACTCCTACATAAAGATTTTTGAACTTAATACTCACCTCTGGTTCTCACACTGCCCTGAAACATTCCTCAATCGCTGTAATATAATGCAAACATCAGAATATGTTTGTTCTGTCAGAATCCTCTTATCACCTTTATCACTGCACCTTGGACTACTTTGCATCTTTTGTTTCGTGTGGAACATAAATCAGAGTTCTGTAGAAACAAGATATTTAAAAACAGTGTAACCACATCTTGAACTAAGAACCTAAACTTGCATGGAAGCTGAGGGTCTCTGAGTCCTTGCAGCCCTGCAGTCCAATGGCTGTGAACTTCACACTATACCTTCTCCTTCTCCTTCTCCCTCTCCGTCCTGCAGCACACTGAAGACCGGGTCAGTCGGGCAGGCTCGGTTTATGTCCTCCATCATCTGCTCCACTGAGGGAGGGTCGGGTCGAGTGGGAAGAACCATCCTCTTTTTACTTTTGGACCCCAGATTCATCTCCTCCTTCAACTTCACAGCACCTTAAACAGCTCCTCAGCTGGCTCTGGATATCTCCCACACTATAACCACACTGCTGCTCAGACCGACTAAGCCTGTGTTTCCCCGGAGTTTAAATAAGACACATTAAATTTCACAACTGATTCACAGCTATAGAAGAAACAGACCACTCATATTAGAAGTTGTGACGTTGTTGTCAACATGTTACTTCTTCACATTTACTGTGGCAGGTTTTCTTGCACACATTGCCCTCTAGTGACCTGGAGAGTGTGTGTGTGTGTGTGTGTGTGTGTGTGTGTGTGTGTGTGTGTGTGTGTGTGTGTGTGTGTGTGTGTGTG
>JBBJLS010000039.1:14744884-14788978 GCA_037577275.1 Bryconaethiops microstoma
CACACACACACACACACACACACACACACACACACACACACACACACACACACACACACACACACACACCACACACAGACACTGTAACTGATTGTGTTTATGCTTTTAGTCCTCCTGGCGCAGACGTTTGAGCAAGACTACAAAGATGATCTGTTCAAATATGGTAAGAAATAAAACGGCGCTTTAATAATAATAATAATAATAATAGTAATAATAATAATAATAATATAAACCCTTGATTTCTCAGGACTAGTACATCCTGACTGATGTATTCTTGGGATACAGATATTTGAAAAATTCAAATAGAAACTTTAATTTAAAATAAATAAACAGATGGAAAAATAAATAAATAAATAATAAGCAGCTATTTTAGTCAATAGTCAATAGTCTCTCCAATCTTTTCATCCCCAAAACTTCTCGGGACCCTTGAACCTTATCCAGCTCTTTTGCAAAGTGGATCAGACTTGTGGACGTGGTTTAGGACACCAGATGACTTACTGTGAGCAGTAAAAATGAACTCAAAAATGAAATGAACTTCTTCATTAAGGAGGATCAGACTTGTGGACTTGGTTTAGGACACAGTATGACTCACGTCCACAAATCTGATCCAACTTAAAAAGTTCAGTTCATTTCAGTTCATTAGTGACTGTCATTTTGTCTTCACTTACGTATTTTAATTATGTGTGTGTGTGTGTGTGTGTGTGTGTGTGTGTGTGTGTGTGTTTCCAAAGCCGAGCCTGACTACCGATACGAAGTACAGTGTAAGTCCAGCTTCTTCTCTTGTCTTTGTTTATTCTGACACAGAGCTCTGAGGCTGTACATTAAAGAACCCATATCCTACATTTTCCACCCCGAGATTCAATTTTGTGTTTTTTTATGTGGCAAAAACAGTCATAGTTCATAGTTCTATGCCATTTTCCAGCCCACTCACACCAATGTTATAAGGAGTCATGTGGGAATGTGTATGATGTGGTGACTTCACTGCCATAATGAAATTATGAGTTGATGTTTTGCTTCCTGCAGACCCAGAGCTCTCCCAGCAGGTCTTACACGAGCCAGCAGTAGGGGGAGGACAGACTGGTACACACACACACACACACACACACACACACACACACACACACACACAACACACATACTCACAAACACACACTCACAAACAAACAGCCTCATCCTCATAATCTTTTTCATTGTTTCGTGTTTCAGAAGCTGAGTTACAGCTCACGGAGCCCACCGAACCTGGACCACTGGGTGAGAGAGAGAGAGAGAGAGAGAGAGAGAGAGAGAGAGAGGGGAAAGAAAGAAATTGAGAGAGAAAGAAAGTAAAGTGAGCAAGACAAAAAAAGGAATGAAAGAGAGGAAGAAAACTAGAGTGAGAGAGACAATGACAGAATAGAGAGAAAAGAAAGAAAGAAAGAAAACGAGAGATGGTGAGTAAGCGGGTGAGGGAGAAGCAAAGGAAATAAAGAGAAAAACTGAAAATGAAAGCGAGAGAGAAAGAAATGAAGAAAGAAAAAGAAACAGAAAAGACAGAGAGAAAGAAAGAAAGGAGAGAAAGAAAAAAGAAACAGCGCAAGAGAATCTGCGAATGCAAGAAACAGAAAGAAATATAGAGAGAAAGAGGAAAAAGACAACGAGAAAGAGAAATAGACAAAGACAAAATAGAGAAGGGAAAGAAAGAATGGAAAAAAGAAAACAAAGAGGAAGAGGGAGAAAACAAGAGTGTGGCGAGGAAACTATTATCAGATTTAAAAATATGTAGATCTGAGTGGGCGGGGTCAACTGCTGTCCGGAATGATTTGAGCTTGTGTGTGTGTGTGTGTGTGTGTGTGTGTGTGTGTGTGTGTGTTTAGACTGCCGTGAGGAGCAGTATCCCTGCACCAGGCTCTACTCTGTCCACCAGCCCTGTAAACAATGTCTCAACGACATCTGCTTCTACAGGTACACACACACACACACACACACACACACACACACACTCACCATATACAGCCATGGAAAAAGAAATAAGAGACCGCATCTTTCTTTTTTTTTTCTGGTTATTGCTTTTGTAATTTGTGGGAGTGTGTCTGAGTAAAATGTGCATGTCACTATTGTTTTATACACTACTGACCGCACTCGATTCAGAATTCCAAACAAAATAGATACAAATAATTTATTATACCTTGGAAATGTTTAAGTACACAACACTTATGTTTAACTACATAACACATTATTTTACAACTGCAGCAGTTCAAATAGTAATGTTAAGTGCATAGTGTATGCAGAAACTGAGTCAGGAGAGAGGCTGCGGGAATACAGCACATAGAAAAGCTGCTCTACAAACACTACTGCACTCACAACACATATGGAGGCATTTCTTATTTTTTACACAGCTCACACTGCAGTAGATCAGCAACCTTTTACACACACACACACACTGCCACAAATTGTACAAACAATGAATGAAAAAAAAGGGAAAAGTGGTCTCTTATTTTTTTCCATGACTTTATGTATATATATATGTGTGTAAAATGCCCATAATTAAATTCAACTAATGATTGTTATATTCTGTTTGCTTTCAGTTTTTAGGCATTTTAGTAATCATTCTGCTGCTGCAATTCACTGCTGCTGCTCTGGGATTCATCTTCTCAGACATGGTAGATAATATTAACACACTGAAACAAAGCAAATTATTCTTTTGTATAAATTATTATTTTATACACAACTTCATTATCCAGTATATTTCTGCCTCCTAGGTTTTGGAGAGGACTGATTTGGTAATGAAGAAGGGCATTGTACTCTATCGGGAGGACATGGATTTAGAAAATGTCATCAACTTTGTGCAGAAAAAGGTCAAAGCATTTCAGAAACACTGTCCGGGGACACTTGCTTGTAGAAAAGTATGTTAACCTGGTCAGTTTAAAAGTCTGAGATTTCACAGTAAGTTACAGAACAATGACTTATGTTTAACATTTATTAGTATTTGAAGTTCAAATAATTCAAAATTTCAAGTAGACCGGGTTTATGTACTTTTTCAAGTTAAACTGTTGAGAATGTTTGTGGTCTTAATTTTTCACTTTTGTTCTGATCAGTTGTTCAGGTTGTATCTAATGGAGTATCATTGCTTTTCTGCTGCAGTTCCTGTGTTGTGGAGTGGATGGTTACGCAGACTGGTCTCAGAATGCCTATTTCAACTGCTCTGACAAAAACCCCAGCCTGGAGGCCTGTGGTGTGCCCTTCTCCTGCTGCGTTCGACACCAAAATGAGGTCAGACAACAGACAAAGATCAAACATAAACATGAAGTGAAATATATAAACGTTCAACAGTTTAATGCAGACGAGTGATGGGACTCAACCAAATTCAAGTCATTTATATGATTCTCATTATTCTAAAAAACATTCCTGAGATTTGCTGTCCAAAAATGATAAAACATCATACCTTTAATATGCTCTATGTCCAAGGCTATTAAAGGGAACGTGTCCCTCATTTACTGCAGTAACAGCCTACAAGCACCTGGAAGGCTTTACATTTGATGTTGCTGTGAGGATTGTCTTGCATTCAGCCTCACAATCCTTTGTGAATTCAGGTACTAATGATGGATGATTCATTCTGGATCACAAACGCATGTCCAGCTCATCTCAAATTGATAGACAGAGCTCCATCACTCTGGAAAATGCAGTTCCAGCCCAATGGTGGGGGGCTTTATTCTACTCTAGCTGACACGTGGCACAGGGCATGATGAGCTTATGGGTGTAAGTGAGCATTGGTTAAACGTGAACACACCACAGCACACAGTGTGAACAAGAAGAAACATTTCTCTGTATTTAACCCATCCACCGAGTGAAGCAGTGGGCAGCCAGGAACACAGTGCCCGGGGAGCAGTGTGTGGGGACGGTACCTTACTCAAGGGAACCTCATTGGCGCCACTAGCTGTCCTGGGATTGAAACCCACAACCTTCTGATCACAGGCAGGAGCGGACTGATCTGTACGTTCTGGAAAAGTCCAGAATGGCCGTCTAGTGCATGGCCGTCGGCCCATACCAAACTCCCCCCTGGAACCACGGCCGAGACACAGACCCCCCCCCCCCCCCTCCCTGGAAGCACAGCCGAGTTGGTGAAGAAAGTCCAGGGCCGTTTTTTTGTCCTAGTCCGCCCCTGATCACAGGGCTAACCCCCTAACCACTAGGCCACCGACTGCCCCTGGTCCCCTTATGTGTGGCTGATCCAGAATATCCTGTTATGCTGGCAATGCTTTTCTAAGGAGATTTGATAAGCTGTGTAACTGAACAGCTGTGCCAGCAATGGTTGATCCTTAAGCAGACGAATTTGCTCATTAGGGGGTCTCTGGATTCTTTGGGTCATTTGGCATATTATGTATTATTAGACTAGAAATACTCCTTATAAAGTGTATTTTGTGAATTTGTTGTCAGACTGTGTTCAACTCCATGTGTGGCTACGAGACCCAGAAAAGACAGAAATCTTCACTCATTGCACACATCTACACCGATGGCTGCCTGAATAAAATCGTGCTGTGGGGGAAACAGAACCTGCTGCTGGTGGGAGGGATGAGCATCGGCTTACTGTGTCTGGAGGTGGGAAGTGTCTTCCTTAATATATTTCATTTCTTCTTATTGTTTTGCATATTTTGCTGGAGGTAAAAAAAGTTCACTTCTAGCATTTGTGTGGTTTAATGCACCAAAAAACAGTCAGACGTCATTTGTACTATTTTCCAATCTAGTCTCTGCCTCTTAAAATTAAACTGTCCCTATAACGTATCAGTCCCTATAAGACTGATACGTTCAAGTACATGTTTGCAAATGCCTGATCACATAACTTGTTTCGTTGATTTTTCTATGTGAAAAGAAGTAGAGATTCTTTATAGATCACATTTCTGTACATGTCAGTGTTACTGTTTCTTTGCTGAATTTGACATATTGGAAAAAGTACAATTTAAAAATACAAGTTTTACATTTAAAAAACAATTGTTAAATTCATCCAGATAATTGAAACTGTCCTCTAAAATTTAAAGGAAATGTCAAATGTTTCTGCTCTGTAGAGAATGTGTACTTATTTACACTTTGAAAACTAATTAAACATGTAATTCTACCAGGGGCTCTAACTGCATATGTAAATGACCTCTGTTCTGAATGGACAGTCTGTGTTTTGCCTTATCCAGTGTTTGACTGCAAAATTATTGCTCCAGTAACTCTGCTATACTGTTGTATAAAGACGTGCTCATGGTTATGACATAACAACCATGATTGGGTCCCTTTAAGCCATTCTGTCTTGCAGTGACTGAGATACACCACGGAGTCAACAACAGAAAGCCAGAGAACAGATAATGTGTCATGCAGAATGTTTATTTAATCTTAGATTTGACATCTCTTACTAAAATGTTAACACAGCAATCTATAATGTAATGTGTAATGGTGTATAAGCACCGCTAACTATGAACTATGCTTATTGTTCTAATAGTGTGATATTTTTATACCACTTTCAGATATTGATGATTGTATTGGCAGCTGTACAGCTCAATCAAATCCAGAGAGTTCAGCGGCAGAGGAAGAAACCAATTGGTAGAACAAACAGGAGATGATGAATTCTAAACACACTACTTTACAAAGTGTCACATGTGAAACAACTAATTCATTTATAATGAACACAATGCATAACATCACACTAACAAGCTTCATTACTTTGACATAACCATAACATAAACATGGGTTAAATTATGGCTGATGCTACACACATCTTTCATGACACTTACCAGCAAAAAGGAAAATGTGACTGTTAAATTAATGGACATAATCTGTGATGACAGCATATGACTGCTGCCTTGATAGCAGGACTATGTCACTGTTACATACACTATATGGATAAAAGGATTGGGATGCCTGATCATTACACCAACAGACTTTAATGACATTCCTTTCAAACACATAGACAAATATGGAGTTGGTCCCCCTTTGCAGCTGTAACAGCTTCCACTCCTCTTGGAAGGCTTTCCATAAGATTTTGGAGTTTCTGAGGGAATTTGTGTCCATTCATTCTGCAGAGTATTTATATGTTCAGGCACTGGTGTTTGACGAGAAGGCCTGGCTCACAATCTCTGTGCCCCAGTGCACAGTCATGCTGGAATAGAAAAGGTTCTTCCTCAAACTGTGTCCACAAAGGTGGAAGCGTGGTGTTGTCCAAAATGTCTTGGTATGATGAAGCATTAAAATGACCCTTTACTGGAAGTAAAGGCCCTAACCGAAACAGGTATGTCCCAAAACTTTTGTCCATATAGTGCAGCAGGGCTGAAGTAGAGTGTTACCTTACTAATAATGTAATCAGTGATTTACTGAGGAATAGACAGTAATTGCTCGAAAACAAATATTCAGACATTATATAAATGATCACTATCATTTCTTGTTTTTCAGTGTAATTCAATTCATTAGTAAACAAGCCCTTGTTTGCAAGATAATCTTCCACATGTGCAACAATAAAATAAGCTATAATGAACATATTGTAGAAATAGTTAAAAAAGTCAGTGTAATCCTTGAAAAGCTGCGAGAACGATCTTTCTGACACTAGAAAGTAAGTAAATAAAAAATGTATTTTTCATATTCCAATAAATTTTTCCTTTTTTGTAATGCATTTCTTGTGAATGAGCCCTATTTGGAAATGCTACACTATTAATGCCATTATGAACCAATCTATTAAAACACCACTGTGCCTGTTCCTCATAGGAGGACACATGTGTTGGACTGTTTTGTTTTGAGCATGCTCATGAAGGCAAACTGAGCTGGATTATAATCTGTGGCCCCTCCAATTAAAGTTTGAGGTGGCTCCAGAGTCTTCTCGCGAGAAGTTACGCGGTAGTGTGCTTTGAAGTTGCGGAGAGGGTTGTATCCTGGAGACAGAGTGCCTGGACATCGCAAGCCCTCCTTAATGAAAGACCCCTGCTGCGAGATGGCCACAAACCCGTCCTTGAAGGGCACAATTCTGATGAGCGCCTCATAGATGTACTGGATATACAGTAAAGACCCTGTAATAACATTTTTACAGTAAGACACAAAAGCAGGAGAAAATGCAAGTGTACATTTTAAAACAAGCAAGACTGTACATTTACATACAAAGCACAGGAAATAGACCTGCTTATGTGGTTTTTGACACTGTATGACATAATATTATTGGTCCAAATGAACAAAATTAGGTTTCATTGTTAAAAACAGTACTATGACAGCATGTGCAACAGTTAACAGCAGTGGTGTAACAGAATGCCATACAGTAGGGGTGTCCAGTTCTGGTCCTGGAGGGCCAGTGGCCGGTACCATTCGGTAATTCTCCTGCTCAGAAACACTCACTACACCTGGCAATTGAGTTCAACCAGGTGTGTTTGACTGAGGGAAATCACCAAACTGTGCTAAAATTTGGGGCAGCTGGTGGTTAGGGAGTTGCCCCTGCAATCAGAAGGTTGTGGGTTTGAATCCCAGCACTGCTAGTGTGATCACTGAGGTACCTTTGAGTAAGGTATTGTCCGCACACACTGCTCTCTGGGCCCCCCTCGTTGGTGGCTGTCCCCTGCTTTACTTGGTGAATGTGTTAAATGCAGAGAAAGAATTTCACACTGTGTGCTATGGTGCGTTCACACGTAACTATAAGAGGCCTCTTTACTGTAAGATCAAAAGTAATGCATATAATCCAAACCTGTAGCGACGTCCCACACTTTGATGGTTTTGTCCTGAGATCCAGTGAAGACATACTTATCATTTACAGAGAAAGCTGCACACACAACTCCTTTGAAGTAAAATCCCTGGATAACAAAAAGAGAAAAAACAGAGATAGAGTAACAGTAATAATGCACAGTGCAAATGTATACGCAAAGGGTCTGATCAATATGTGGCCGATACTGGGTTAAGAGGTCAAAATGTTCAGTAACTGCCAGCTGGCATGATTTTATATTCATATTTTAGATTTGAATTTCATGCTTAATAGGCTCTCTTATAAAAGAGTGAAATGAATGAAAAGCAGTGATCATTTCTAAATTATCACATTTCCTAATCTGACATAAACAGCAGAAACTTCGTAGGGAAATATTGTAAAGACTGGAGCTACTCAGTATTCTTTACGGCTTTGGTTGTCGTGGTTTACCTCTTAATTTTGTCATTTTTCCATTAGTTCACTTGATAAGGTTTGTATGACAGCATTATGCTCATGTTAAAGATTAGGTTTGGGTGCATTTTAGATGTTTTTTATAATGCTAACAGTGATGACATTTTACGTTCTGATTTATCAGTATGATGACTCTTTCCGATTTAATCATGACTGATTTATAAGGGGTTCCACAGTGGCACAACTGTCTGTGGTTTTACTTTCTCATCAGGAAAGAATCTGAAGCCTGGAAATTAGAATATTGGATGACATAATTTCTCTCACGTCTTGACGCAGATTTAAAGAACTGAATTTATTAGACTGTGCTTTTTCTCATAATCTCTAGAAAGAACATTCCTTACTGCATCTTACAGCATCATTTTATTGGGATAGTGCACTATAGCCCCCTGTAGATTATCGCCAAGATTTTCAAATTGTTAACAAACTGTCAGATAAAACTACGGGGGGAAATAGATTCTTAACAATCTTAGAGTTAGAATTTAGAAAACCATTTTAGATTTAGGCTTTGGACTGAGGTTAAATTTAAGGGATTAGGAGTATGGTCACATTCCTGGGAAAAATAACAGGTACATGTTAAACGTTAACACAACCTCTCCAGGAAACAAATCAAACCTAAATATAGAAATATCTATTAGATATTCTTCTGCCAAGTTTAATGCACAATATCAATTTATTTGCTGGATTTGACAAAATGATGTCATTTTAACAATGGGCACAGATTTTTTTTTTTTTTTTTCAAATCTGTTACATGTACCAAAATTATGCAGAAATGTGTATGTACTTTAGTAAGTCAACAAAACATGTCATTTGATCAAGGGTGCCCACACTTTTGCATAATATTTAGTTAGCATAGAACTGAATTTACATTAAAGTATCTACAAAATATTTGTTAATTATACACCAGCTCATGGATTGTTTCTTTAGTGAACACATGGCATAAAAAGCAAAGAATGATTGTTGACACTAATTTTCAGCCTGCCTAACATTTTCTACCTTGTATTCCATGGTATGGTCCAGCAACAGAGGGGTCAAGTTCCAGAGCTTCTGGACACAGTCCTCTGAGCTGACCAGCGCGTGTGTATCCCAGTTACTCAAGGCCACACAGGTGATAGCAGCTCCGTGGTGGTCCAGCTCTGCTGCTGTGGCGTTTCTGAAGTTGTAGATGGCCACCTCTCCACCGAGGGTGCCGTATAGGAGCCTGCAGTCATGCAGCAGAGCCATGGCTGACACCGGAGAGTGCAGCAGGGACAAAGAGTATGTTTCAAATGGGCCCTCCACACAAGGGAAACAGTCCCGGGCCGTGATCTCAAACAAGCACACTTTGTCCTCGTAAGCCACGGCTATCCTGTCCTCCCTGGGACTGATGGCCATACTGCGCACCTCAGGCAGGCTCTCTGGAGGGGGCAGGCACAGCGTCTCCTGGCTGAAGGCTAAAGGATAGATGAATATGGTGCCAGTGCGTAGACCACAAAACAGCAGCTGCTTCACCTGGGCCAGCTCCATACAACAAACCTCAGAGGAAACTTCCATAGGGTCAGAGGACATGCCTGCGAAACACAGAAACATCTCCATTTGGAACTGTTGATGAAAAACTAAAGAGGTGAACAAACACTGACCGATGTCTTAACTTGGGAATGTTTTCATTAGTACATAATTGTAACTGTAACTGTATTATTTACAGGAATTAAGCAACTTAATATGATTAGATCAAGCAATTACTATATGATCTAACAAATTATATAATAATGTTCTAATAATATATTATTTGATAATCATCTATTCATTATTAGATAAAGGCATCTATTATAATTACTATAATGCTTTTATTTATTACTATAGTAATAATGAATAATGAATGATCAACTCATCAACTAATCACAGAAAAAGTAACACGTTAAAGTAACGCTGATTAATCGCATGCCAGCGCCCATGTCACAGTATATCAGGTCTAAAATATCACTTCAACGCAAAGACTTTAGGAGCTAAGCCGGCAGACTGAGCCAGCACAGCTCCTGATCCCAGCGCCGGGAGCCAGACACACTGGACCCAGCACTCACACCCAAGCTGAGCTCGGCTACCTGTAATCTACTAACTAACTCCCTGACAAAACGGCTTTTTAAAATCATTTGTTTCCTCCTGCCACTTATCCACTCATTTGTATGAGTGAAACGCGCATGACGCCGAGTGCAGCGTATAGGTACTGTATTGACTGTGGAATGAATGACATGTTTTTTAAACTAGTAAGAGAAAAGAACTGGTGGTTTTCACTGATATGGGCACTTTAATCCTTCTCACTGTTACACAGCTTTCACATTAGTATACATGCCGTCATTCATCATGCTGGACACATTTTATCATCTTTTTACAGTGTCGGACTAATCGTTTGAAATAAAAAGTTGCATCGTAGTAGCATCAAAGTACAGTGTTTTTATTTATGCTTCTGCAATGAGAACAGTTTCATATAATTCCAAACACCAATATCCTGACTGCTGGTATTTAACAGCTTACAAAGGTGCAAGAAATTGTTCAGGGGTCTTATGAGGAAATTTCATGTATATATTTACAAAAATGACTACAAATCTGAAATGCTCCAGTGGGTTTTACCTTCATAGCAGTTCCATGTGAGCACTTTTCTTCTGTCTTCTTCTTTGATGAAATGTACAGTGTTGCCATCTTTCGATATGGTCACTAAAGGGCAATTGGCTGGAATACACGTCTGGCTTTTATGTTTCGGATCGTAGTCTAGTCGCCACAGTTTGAGGCGATTAGAGCTAGTTGAGGCAGTGATGAGTGAACTGTTGTACACAGACACAAACGTGACAGGAGAGGCCATTCCACTAAGAGAGTCCAGCAGCTGTCCAGTGGTTAAACCCCAAACCTTTAATTTAAATCATAATGTTTCATTCATTTGGATTTCTCACCTTCTACACAAGAACATTGTTGTTTGACTATTACTAGATTATTTATTATTATTAGATTAGGTTATTATTGAACATGCAAGCGACAGATTGTTACCAAAATTGACTTAGCCAAACAGATAAGATTTTTGATGTTATGTTGGTGGGTACTGAAAAAAAAAAAAAAGAGTTTAGAGTGATGGGATTATCTGTAACTGACCCGTATGATCTGGTCCTGAGAACCAGTGATGACCCTGTTTCCATGACTGCACGAAACAGCTGATAAAACTGTGTCCTCATGCTGGAAGTCTTGGGCTCTCTGCACAGAGTTTGGCTTCACATGTAGCACAGCCAATGTTTTCTCACACCCTTCGTAAAAAAAAAAAAAAAAAGATAACAGTAAAAACCAATGAATGTATCTGGGGTCATTTCATGCGAACTCATCCAGAGATGAAAACTAGTTTATTTAAAGTAAAACTAGTTCATTTAAAGTGAACGTTATTCTCAGTGCTTTAAGTGTACACGTTAATATTTTGGCTCAGTTCAGTAAATGTAATGTAGAATCACTAAAAAACTTCGTAGCACACCTTAAACCGAAGGTTTACTTGGATGTTTACATGAAAATCCATAATAAGACCTAGGCCCTATGTGAACAGGCATGAAATGACTCAGTTGTCCATATCCAAGCCACAATAAAAGCTTTTTCATTTCTAGAAGACTATGAAAATCTAGAAGACTATGAAAATGAAAATGCCATGAAATCCCTTTTTTGAATTTTTTGCACACCTGGTACAAAATCATCACACCTTCAGTGCCCACCTTAGTAGCACTCTATACTCTGAATTGCTTGAAGATGAACCGAGATTAAAATTACCTGCAAAAATGTTTTTTTCGTCATTGGAAGAACACAGAAATGAAGCGGGTGCAGGAAGCTCAACATTGGCCAGGATACCAGAGGCTGAAACCTATGAACAACGGTCAACAGGAAAGTTCCATCAAGGTTCACTGGGAAAAATCTGTGTTAAAAGTAAAGGCATGCCCTTTTACTAAAACGGAATATTTACCAAGTACAGCAAGCGCTCCTGAGAAGCGATGAGGAGTTTTTCATGTTTTGTCAGCGTGACAGCACTGGTTACAGCGAGGTCCTGAGCAGAGGTGAGACGGTTGTGGGACTTCTGTAAGCCAGTGACTGGGTCATAGAGCCAAAGTTGGCAGTCACTGGACATAAATGCCACATCCTGTCCCAGAACAGCGAGCACCAAACACTCCGCATTCACATCAATTTCGAAAAGAAAATCTCCAGTGTCCATATTCCAGGCCTTGACCTATACATAAAGTACAGGTGAAAACAAACATACATGAGTTATATTTTTACAATTATCCATTCTTTATACGCCATATGGTATATTGTGCTGAGAAATCCCAAAAGTATTGGGACACCTGTTCATTACTTAAACAGGGACTTTGTGACATTCCATTCAAATACAAAGCCTTCAATATGGAGTTGGTCCCCCCCTGTGAAGCTGTAACAGCTTCCACTCTTCTTGGAAGGCTTTCCACAAAATTTAGGAGTGTATCTGTCCGAATTTATGCTCAGTTCATGCCAAAGGTGTTGGATGGGGTTGAGGTCAGGGCTCTGTGCGGCCAGTCAAGTTCTTCCACACTGAACTCATTCAGCCATGTCTTTATGGAGCTTGCCTTGTGCACTGGGGCACAATCATGCTGGAATAGAAAAGGTTCTTCCCCAAACTGTGTTCAAAAAGTTGAAAAACATGGCATTGTTCAAAATGTCTTCGTATACTGAAGCATTAAGATTGACCTTGACTGGAAGTAAGAGGCCTAGCCCAAACCATGAAAAACATGTGTCCCAATACTTTTGTCCATATGGTGTATGGATGTTATTGCATTTACTGCAGGAACAAAACAGTTAAACAGAACCATTTGGATTCTATTCAATTCCGTTCCAAAAAGCAAACACTGATCTCATTGTTTTTGTAGATGAGATCAGTGAGAGTGAAGAACCTTTTCAAAGCCCTCAGAAAATACAGGCTCTATGCCAATTAATGTTTTTTTCTGATGGCAAAAGCCATTTAGGAACCTTCATTTGTACTAGTGTAGGGTTGACTAGAAGCTCTGAATGAAAAAGAAAGCAAGTCTCTCGTACTTGGCTGTGTGTGTTGGAAAGGAGCACAGCTCTTGACTCGAGGACATGGATGCTCTCGGTGGTCCATGGCTGCACTGAGACTGCAGCCTTAATGCAGTAGAGCTGTTTTCCACTGCACACACTCCACTTCCTAATACAGCCGTCTCGCCCAGCAGACAAACACTGACCACCTTTATCTAGAAGTTTCAAACACTGCACAGTACCTGCACAAAGTGTGTTAAACCCCACACACACACACACACACACCAATTTTAAATTAATAATGATAATGTTTCTGAAGACTTCATTTACTGCGAAAAAATTTCTGGGAAATAAACATATTGTAGTCAAAAAACAGACAACATTTTGTATAAAAACCATAGACCAAAAAGGAATAAATTTAAAACATTGTTGGTTTAGTCTCCTGGCTGAGCATAGAATTATTCGTAATGTGATCGTTTATGAAGAAACTGAAACCTTGAAATAAAACTTTACATGAATGTTCTTAACACTCAAGGACTGTAGTAAAAGGAACTGGTTTCTGGCCCAGTCTCCTCTGTGGAAACAGGTATGGGACGTTTTAAGTGCATTTTAAATCTCCACAGCTGCCCCAGGATGTTTGTCCAGTGAACAAAGTGTCTTTTAATAGACAATTTTTAATCGCTTCCAATAATCATCCCTAAAACAAAAACAAAAAAAGTTCTACAAAATTTCAGTTTTAAAACATAGTGATAGTAGCTGGATTGGAAAATATTTGTCTAATGGACGTGTGGCCCTTGGACACACTAAATCAGAGCTGCCATAGGTGGCAATAGAACTAATACGTATATTAATGATATTGCCATCTCCATTGTGGACTGCAAAGTACACCTCTATGCTGAAGACACCACCATGTACTGACCAGCTGAATCTGTTGGAGTAGCAATGAAAACATTTTTTCATCCCTTACAATCTGTGTGGAGTTTGCATGCTCTCCCTGTGTCTCCGTTTGTTTCAGTCACAGCTCCGGTTTCCTTCCACAGTCCAAGGACACGTATGTCAGCTGAAATCGGTTATTTATTTATTCGTTTATTTATTTGTTTTGAACCGTTGCTGATCTTTTGCACATAACTACATTCCAGTATTGTTGGTTCCCACCTGACTGCTGGTTAAAAATCCATTTGTACCAAATTTTTATTTCTTGTTTAGAGCTTATATTTACAGTTTATTAAAATATGCTTACTCCTCATAGCCGAGATGACAATAAGGTTCACTTTGACTTTTGAAACGGAGATGCCAATTTGCCCCTAGGTTTGACTTTCTGACTTAATATGTGTGGCTGCAGACCTGTCTGGGGTCTTTCTCTGCCTTTTGTCTACGAACCCCCTTTATTGTTACTTTCATATTTGTTATTGGCTATTTGTGTGATCGTATCTGTTCATTCTAATTACTTTTATCTGATACTTGATTCGATTGATTTGAACTATTCTTATTCTTACATTTTATTGACTAAAAATGTCAACTAACCTGTGTGTCCTACAAATGTGTGAAGCACCTCCAGGTGCTTTAAGTCCCATGCAGTCATCACTCCATCCTCAGAACCTACCATTAGTATATTCCTCTCATAGCAAACATCAACTGCAGTGACTCCTACAAGAACAAAATAATGTGGGTAATGAGCTAAGAGACTGAATTCAGCACTGACTGCCATAAATCTTTGCCGGTGCATGGTTATGCTAATAATAGGTTTATAAAATTGCAAGGATGCATCATGATACTGATGCATATCAATGTGAAAACAAAAAAGTTCTATTGTAAATTACATTATTGTGTTAATACTACTTCCAGTCACCTGTGTGTACTCAGTGTACTTGCAAAAATCATTTTAGATTATCCCAAAATAATCATATTAAATAGTGGTGATATCTAAGATTTCATGGTGCACTAAATTGTTTCCTTAAAAATATAATTGAACCAAATGGTTGCAAGGTGAAAGACAGAATATGTGGCAGTAGATAGAAGGGAATCATTATAACCAGCAAGCTTAAGTGAATGCATCGTACCCACTGAAATCTCAGAAAACAGGCTACTGTTTTCAAAGCCAATAATTTTGGGGAATTTGCCTTACCTTTGGAAAAACTACTAAGAGTGTTTTTCAAAGGCCCTCCTGGAGCTTGCATGAAGCTACACTTGGGCACCAGCACTGGGTCTTTATAGGAAGCAAACCAATCCTGGCACTGCGAGCACAGGCGTCCAATCAGAGTGGGGTACGCGTGAGCGAGAGCCTGGAGCCTGGCAGTGATCTCAGCGAACAGCAGGGAGGGGTCTTTCAAAAGAGCAGATCATGGTTAGTACATTAGCAGGTGCCTAAAAAAGTGGTGTCTTGAAAGTTCTTGGCTCATATAAAAAATTATACAAAATCAGGACATTTTTGCACATACTCTACTTTTACTACTTACACACACTTCATAAGGCACACCTACCTTGGATCAGTACTTATTACACACACACAAACACGTACGCACATACCCACACACACACACGCATGTGCTTAGGGACACACACACACATAAATATGCATGGAACATTCGCATATAACTACAAATATAGTTATGGCATTTCTGTCAGTGTAGATAATAAACTCACCAATGTTTCCATCTGTAAAGTCTAAGGTAGGCTTCAGCAGCAAAAAGCAGTCTCGGATCAGTTGTATCTCAGGGCAGTCCATGACATCAGCACAGAGAGACAAGTCCTGGATTACACTGGCCACTCCACAGTTTAAGGTCTTACAGTACAACCAGTCCAAACTACCTGGAAGAGGAATGAGTCCACAAAACACAATGTTAATGTACGTCAGTTGTTAACGTGATACTGTGGTCAAGTCAAAATATCTTTTCTAATGCCATTTAAAAATGACAGCTGTCCCTGTAACTCATGTCCCTGTAACTCATGATTGTAAGTCTCTGGATAAGAGTGTCTGCCAAATGCCACTTTACTTCAAATTATGTGAACCTTTTGTGGCGAATGGGTCAGAAACAGTCCTTAAATTTCATTACATTAACATATGCAATGCAACATCAAAGAACTTCATAACTGTATATAGTGCACGTGAAAAGTTAAGACCTGGTAAAGTTGATACGCAGGCATTTCTCATGTTTTTCTACATATTTGTTATCCATTATCTATACTTTAAATATAAATAATAACAAAATTACATTATAAAAATTTTATAAGTAATTTAAACAATGCTTGGTTAAATGTTTATATATTGTAATAACGTCCATCCAACAGGCCAATAGTATCACCTGCTGGGGGTCTAAATTGAAAACCACAGCACATTTATCATCATTTTCTATTGTCAGTCACTGTCTATTAAATCTTTAGTTTTTTCTTGTGACATAAATGCCAACACAATTCTGTATATGGCAAATAATAATAATTATAATGAATAAGGATTCTGCTTCTCACCCAGCAGTGAATGGCGCAGCTCCTCCCATTTTCCAGCATGTAAAAGGTGAAAGGGCAGCTCGTGTAGCTTCCTGAGATTGGCGGTTCCTTCAGCAAACCACAAGGGCTGAGACGGCACCTGGACAAAACAAAGCAGCTCAACACTCGGTTTCAGGTGTTACAGTCATATTGGGTGTGTATAATGATGTTACAGCGAATTCAGCTCTGAAGGTGCATGAGGTACCTTTCTGTCAGCATTCAGCTGGGTCATTAGTGGAGGCAGAATTATGGGTTTCAGATGGCCCTGACTCCACTGACCAGAAAAGTACTCGCTGAGAACTGTGTGCATTTGGACTTTCAACTCCATAGAAAGATATTTCTCCTTCACTATCTTGGTCAATAGCCTATAAAAAAATAAAGTCTAGTCAGACACAGATATATCCCACAAGCTTCTTTCATGCTGGAAAACTACACATAAATATGAGAAATATGTGCAATTTTAGAATTCCTGGTGACCTTTTTTATTTTTATTTTTTACAAAAGATTGTAAAAGCCAAACCAATAAAGCGCTCATCCTATTAAAAGACTCAAATTTACCTGTGGGAAAACCCTAACACAATAATGCCATTTTCCCATCTCTCCACTAGGTGATCCCCTAGGTCATGTCTGAGCCGAGCCCAGAGAAGCGGGGGGAAGCATATGAGTGTATGGCTGGGGGGAAGCCGGCCCCTGAAGACCTCTGATAGAACATCATTATCCAGTGACAAGACATCCCGCAGTTCTCCCTCTGACAAACCAAATCTGAGAACAGATTGATATGTTGTGTTATTGAATGCCCTCAGACAGATCTGACGTCCAAAGTTACCCCAATAAAAAACACTGTACCATCTGCTTTCCTAAATCACTGCATCTAGTCAAAAAGTCGAAAATTAAGTTGATTATGTACCTTATATATTATATCCAAAGTATATATACAGTATCTGCAATGTACAACATACAGCAGAGCTGCCAACATGCACTGGCTGTGAAATTGCGATGTAATTAGGTAATTTCATGGTCTTACATTACACTTTTTTACTTTACACTTTCATTTCTCATGCATTTTTACATCTCCCCAACATCGGCAAAATTAGTTATCCATGTTTTCTTGATGTAAGTGCACTATAGCACTACATTCTCAAAGCATTGTCACAGTCAGAACAACAATGACTTCTGCAATCTGCGACCAGGGAGAAATGAAACGCTGGACTGACAAGGAAAACGAAAAGCTATTTAACAAGATTTGATCAGTAAATTTATCGATGACAATTCCTAAATGAAAATGACTGCAAAATCAAGAGAAACACTAACTACGCTAAACATAGCAAGACTGTTTATATTGCACAGTGAATACAGTTTTATTTAACTGGCTTTACTTACTGGCTGTACTGTATCCAGTGCTAAAACAAGACTGTCTTTACCTGGTTGTAAGGTTTAAAATCAAGTTTTAAAACCAAAAATACTCCTAAGAGAAGAAGTTGATTGATTTTTTATAATTGTTCTGCATTCCCTATTTTCTGTAAGTGGACTACATGCTCTCAGTAAAGCTGATTGAGCAGATCAAGGCGTATGTTTTATGATGATGAGAAAGTATGTGAACACCACATACCACATATAAGTCATTCTGGCTCGCCTCAACAAACAGTCCATGCTTGACCATTATCAGAATGGAACCCTTTTGTGGCATTCTGGGTCAATATGAAAAAAATATGAAAAGAATCCCACATTTCTCAGCCCTCGCTCATATAATTTAGGAGCTACATTGGCTTGACATTTAATATGTTTCTCTCGACTGCAAAAAGGTTGGCCATTTGCAGATTCCTCTATCTTTGCAACAGTAACACGTAGGCACTTGAAAAAACTGTGGGAATACAAGTCTTTGGCCTCTTTCCAAATATGTATTTATTTTGCTTGTAACATGTACCCATCTTAAAAAATTCTACATGAGTCCCTATTCGGTTTTAACCAGTATTTCAAACGGAGCATCTTGTCAGCATTGTAAGTATGGCCATCAGATTTTTATTTTTTTTTTGCATGTTTTGATTACTCCATACAACTGCACTTCTCTAATCTGTCAAAGGGTCAGGAAATTTCCCTATCAGTGGTCCTACTACAGGCCTAGAACCTCAAGGGGAAGTAATAATACTGTGACTTTCACTGTGTCATCTGAAAGTTCTAGGCTCCTTTTACAACGTTAAAAAAAATCAACAGAAGTGCAGTATGGAGTAATGAATGCATGCTGGTGACCATACTTACAATACTGACAGATATAGCCCTTGGGTACAAGCTAAATAAATATGGGTTTGGGATTCGGCCAAATACCTGTACTTCCCCAATTTTTCAGGTGCCTAGGTGTTACTGTTACAAAGATACAGGCATTTGAAATTGCCCGACTAAGCATTTTTGCAAACGAAGGAAAATCGCACTAAATTTCAAGTCAGCATAAATCCTAAACTATAGGGCAGAGAAATTCTGGATTTTTCAAATGCTATGGATCCCCAAAACACACACAGCTTCCACCCCAAACTTGGCCCAGACCAGTCAGGTCTGCTGGAATTTCTGGTCAGTAAAACTAAAAGCTGGCAGTCCTGCATACTGTTATCTATAACAACAGAGAAAGGCTGGGGCAAAATTCAAGCTTCAGGATGACCGTATATTACTATTTTTAGCCACACAACATATGTTTGTTGATAGATTATAAATACAGTTTTTCATGGTCACAGAAACCGTTCAATTTGATTGCTGCTGAAATGTAAACTGTTAAAGCAGATATAAGTCTTCTGTGGGTGAATAACCAACCTCGATGAGGTGATGTAACCCAGAGCATGGCAGACAAGCTGTTTGCCATGCTTTACTTCCAGTGCCTGAAGGAATAGTGAGAGCAGCTCTGGTACTGAGTTGCCTAGTCGAATATCAGACATGGTGGTGTAGGAAGACCACTGCTTTGCCATGTCCAGCAGCAGTTTCAGATGTAAGGGACAGCCACTTTTGTGAAAGCTGCGCAGGACAACATCCACCTGCTCTGAGGTGACCCTTCGACCGGCAGCATTCATATAGGCTTCAGAGATGAGTTGGCCTTCCTCAAAGGTCAGCGGCTCTAGCTGAAAGAAATATTTATCGTCATTAATAAGTGCTGTCAGGACCTCCAAGGGAGAACCTTTATCCATGGTAGAGACCACTAAATGTACATTGGGTGGAATTTCTTTAGGTAGCCAGTGCAAATTATGCCCAGAGTTGGGCTGGGACATGTGGTCCAGGGAATCCAGTATGAGCAGAAGTGTTTCTCCTTGTTTGGACACCTCCTGCAGCATGGCGTGGAAGAACATCACCAACTTGTTGTGTGTGTTTGCAGTCTGGGGGCAAGGGGCTGGCATCCCAAACGCTGCACACACCTGCATGCAGATCCCTTTGAGGACAGAGTCCACGTCCGAGCTGAGTGGAGACGTACCAAGCAATCTTAAGGTAACCACAGCTTGTTGCTCCAGAACAGCCCGCATCTCCTGCGCCAGCTTGCACAGCAACGCAGTCTTACCACTTCCTGAAGGCCCATAGACCACGAGAGGTGCGTGGTAGGTATTTGAGGACTCCCACATTGTAAGACAGAGCTTTCCCAGGACGCCATCTCTCCCACAGAATACAGTACACTTCTTATTCCTCAGCACTGCGTGATGGAGGAGCTCCTGCTGAAGCCAAAGCCACGCTGGACCTGTGGGTGGAGCCGTTTTCCTCCCAGTCTTCCCCTTTATTTGAGACACAATCTGTTTACAGAAGCTTTCTAGATAGTCCTTGTGTTCCTTGCGGGTCACATCAATGGCATTCTTGCTAAGCTCTACGCGGTGGAGGGTGAGGTCACATGAGCAGGCGCTGTAGATGCGCTGTTTGAGATTGCTCAAGAGCTCCTGGGCTTCAGTGTCCAGGAAGCCGTCCGCTGTGACGTCTAAGAACTTAGAGACATGTTTCTGTTGTTCATTCTTCTTCAGCTGGGGCAGGTCACGGACAAAGACCACAGCGGCCTGTTGAGTCTGGAGAAAACCCTGTTCCACCTCCCACTCCATCACTGAAAACAACAGAGCGACAGAAAAATGACACAATTCACAAGTACTATTTCTGTTAAATGTACACTGAATATCAAAAGTTGGAGGACACGGTTCTTTTGAAACATTGAAACATTTAGTAATTTAGCCCTAAATGTAATTCAAAAGATTGGGTACCCTGGAAAAATTACTTTATTTTTATTTTCTAAGTGAAAATAAGTAGACATGCTCTAAAGGGAACACACTCCTGCACATTTTAATGCCCAATACTCTTTTGAAAATTGCAAAAGTTATGGTACGTATATACAAATAAGCTTAATTTATTTTATGATTTTTTTTCTGATATGTTAGTCAACATAGAAATGCTCATCTTTATTAAAAGCAACACCTACCATTTTTTATGAACTTAATTCATTAAGTTGTAAACAAAGTAATTCAGGGTACTTTAATGTGAAATGTGCCATTCCAGAGAAACCCAGTTGTTTGCAGTGTTTTTTTTGTTTTGTTTTTTTGGGTGACATCTTTACCCCTGGTCCCCATCACCACCAATGTAGGCTTCTTTGTAATGAAAAATTTGCTATTAAAAGACCCTTAACGGCTTTGTTTACATATGAAAAATTAGAGGAATAATCCTTAAAAAGCATCTTGAAAAGATGATGCACTGAAAATTTGCTTAAGATTTACAGGATACGATGGTATCGTTCAGTTGCACAAGAATAAATCGTGTTACACTGAAGCAATGCTTGCTAATTAAAGTAATGTGAAAAACAGCAGTTTGTTAGAATGATCATTTTACTCATGTGTAACCAGTTGAAACCAAACATTTTTTTTCAAATCATCATTTTTTTTTTCCAGTGTTGGCCGTGTACCTTTATAAATTGATAAATTCTCTCACTTGACTTGAAGAACTTGTGCTTCTTTTCTGCACTGATGTCTCCATCCTTCTCAGCCTTCAGCGCTGCGGTGCATAACAGCTGCAGCAGCCGAGCTTCTGTGAGGTTCCAGGAGACAATATCGGCATCCCGCTTTGGTCCAGCCTCAGATCCTGTGTCGTTATAGTGAGGATAGTGTGTTGTAATTGGCTGAAGGACATATTTAGGGGGTATTGAGTTGCTGTCTTTGATGAACCATTGCTTAAGAAGGGCTGAGCCTTCTTGGTCCATAAAAAGTTTACTGAGCAGCAGCTCAAATTCATCCTCTGGTATGAGACGAGGGATGGAGCGGTGTCCATACTGACTGCCTACCAGAGCCTGTAAATACCAAGAAATAAACACCAAAAAAAATATTATAAATAAGGGAATTCAAGGGAATTATGCATAACCCACATTTTTATGATGGACATTAAGGGCACTACTTACAACAAAATTAGGTCCAGCTGACACTTTTTGACATAACTGTATCTCCTGCAGACACAGCTCGGTTGTCATGTGATCAGCACTGATAAGATCAGTCACACCCCATCTGAAATCCACAGCCTAAGACAGTTGAATGTTTATGGAGATATTAGAAGCAGAAAAGGAAATCGATATCAGACTTGTAAGAACAGAGAACCCGAAACAAATGTGAATTAGGCCTCTATCACAAGTGCATATTTCGTAAGTAGAGGAAAATGTGACAAAGTTATTGATCATAACTTTGGCATCGCTCCACGGAACCTTTTTGCTGGATCAATAACCCCAAAATACTCACTCTACAATGTCATTCTCAAAGGGTAGTATAAACTGCTCTGAGCAATGCATGGATATATCAATGATAAAACAGTCCTGAGATCTCAGAGATCCTGCTATTTTTTTGTTCTGATATTTGAGGGTTAAAATACAAGCACAAACCTCAAAGGTAAACCCCAGACTCTGACAGAAGTCCTGAATCTCAGGATAGGCCTTGTCCCAAAAGGCAGTTCTTTCACTAGTCAAATCTGGCCAAGCAAAATGAAAATGTACACATCACAAATGTTTCCCAAGAGTAAAGATATTAAACTGTCTCGTCACGTATACTTGTACTAGGTACAATGAACAAGCAATTTCATCTTAAAATGCTTAATAGGAATCATTAAACTGAACCTTGTATACCTCATAAGTACATTATGTCCACAAGTATCTGGACATTTAGCAAACTGAGTTACTTTAAGGTGCAGACACAGGCATTCAGTTGAGTACACACAGCAGCCCGTGAGTTGAAGCCTGCTCCCTATTGGCTGGAGAGGTCTGAAGCCCCCCCATCACTGGGCTTGGCTCTGGAGTAGTGGAACTGCTTTCTCTGGAGTGATAGAGCTGCAATACCTTTGACTGGGAGTGGCATTTGTGATCCTGAACACCTATACCTGACCTCACTAAAGCTCTTATGGCTGAATGCAATCAAATCCTCCCAGCAATGTTCTAACATCTTGTTAAGTCTGTCTAGACGGCGTTACTGCAGCAAAGGGGGGTCAAATTCCTTGTCAATACCTGAACTTTTGGACATTATTGAATACACCATTACGATCAGTTACTATTGCAATACATTAATACTCTGTAGGAAGAAGCTACACTCCCATTACCATCACAGTGTAAAGAAATGGCCTTTCTTAAGAGCTGTACCTGAGAAAGCTGAGCTGAAGAACACTCGCACGACGTTGGACGGAGGCTGCAGACCTAGTGTGTCCTGTCCCCGTAATGCCTCCACTGGTACAACTTCCCTCAGCTCCATCACAGCCATCCCTTCTGCACTCTTCCAGAGCTCGGCCCCCTACCTGCTCATCTGCTCAAATCTCCACATCACATCACATCACACGTTCACACGAAGCTGAAGTAAAAGGCACGAGCACTGCTGAACTGAAAATGAAATTAACTTAAAACACGCTGGCAAAACGGCATACACAGCCTACCTTGCAGCACTAACTGAACAAGAAGAACAGATCAGTTGTTGGGGTGTGTTCATCAGAACATGTTTGCGCTCTACTCAACTCGTCATTTCATCCACAGAGATCAAGCACACCAGGAGGAAGCTTTGTTTACCACCATCTACTTGGCCTAGTGATGGGCTCCCTTAGGAGAGGTAGCAGCTGCTGTTCCACCTAATTACCTTGCGCAGGTTAGACAGACTAGCAGCCTTTCAGCATAAACAGTGACTTTTGAGTGTTGCAAGGATCCTTAATTAATTACCTTTGCAAAATGGGTGCATAGAGAGTCTTATTTAAAGTAAAGTAAATCAGCTAATGTATTTTATATTTGGTTGACTTTCAACAATAGTTTAATGAGTTACCTTAACCTAATTTTTTTTTAAATACTTTAATAACTCCAAAAATTAAGGTAACCCCATTTGCTCCACTATGTAGTAATTTAGCCTATGCATCAATTAACTGCGACCATGCACAATGTTTGTTCCCTTGTCTTGGCCTCAAGCCACTCAGAAGCCCTCAGTAGATTGTGTGGTCCTTAGGGTATCTATCATGGGACTTAATTTGTTCTTGAGTGCACCATGTTGCAAATTGTATAGCGCAAAAAAAAAAGGTTCATTACATGCAGAGCTGAATTTGCTTCAGGCATAATTGTGCCACCAACAGATAATGGAAAACAGCATGTAAAAAAACACTGAAGAGTTTGATAGTAACCTCGAATACTCAGGAGTGCTGGGCATCACGTGTGCACCAGAACATAGCTAAGAATTCACATCAAAATATACTATTAATGTATTTCATTTCACACAGTATTTATTATAATTAATTGAATGGATATTCTAGTAAGACTTTTAAGATTCTGGTTGAATTTGTGAACAAACTAAGACAATAAATTCATGAGTCGAGACATCTTTTTGGTAAACCGTTTTTTTTTCTTTCCCTTCACTTGGTTAAATACAATTTTATTTTTTAAAACAATGTTCCAAGATTTAAAAAAAAAAAGGAAGAAAAAACTGAATCGTAGTGTGGTGATTTGTTCTGATGGCCTAAGTGAAATTTCAGCACTCTGATTCAGAAAAATCTGAGCAATCAGTCTCTAGTGTCTGTGCGCTAATGATTCCCAGAGAGGCATTGATAACGGAATCTACAGTGATAGTAACTGGTCAACAGGCACACGGCGTGCCCGGCTCCAGCTCCACTGACAGTCCTTTGCTCAGGAGGAAGGCTTCTTGCTTGGGCTCTCTTCCTAGGAACTTCTTCAGCATTTCAGTCGCGTCCTCTGAGCCTCCAGGCTTCAAGATACAATTCCTGTAGTCCAGACCCACCTGAAGGGCATAATGAATTACCATTAATTATTGCTCTTTAATGTGCAAGATACTGCTTAATACATATACTTCACTTTAACAATTAATACAATAGTGTGCGCTTTTCATATCAAGAGATTCTCAGACGTCCAGTAAAAATGACTAACTACTATTAATGGCATGTTGTTCTGACCTTGGGGTTCATGATGCCCTCCTGTTTGAAGCGGGCGAAGAACATGTCCATGGAAAACACTTCACTCCAAAGATAACCGTAATACTGAGCGTCATAACCACCTGCCAGATGGCCAAAGGTGGCTGGCATGTTAGTACCTGTAAACAACATCAGAGACAATACAGACTGTCAAGTTGCATTTTAAGTCAAAAGTCAAACATCAGATTTAGCCAAGAGGACAAAACAGTGTACTCTATGTTTTGATTTGTAGACAAATGTATAATATAACGCTAATATGCTTGTCAGAGACACCTAAAAAATATGTAGTAATGTAGAAAAAATATCTTTTCGAAAAATATTCCAAAACAACTCTTGAACTGTATCTTTTTTTTTATTTATTTACACAGCAAAACTCAGTAATACCCTAAAAGGGTTCACCTGGAGTGGCAGGCACTCCTAGGATTTCCTGACAGAGCTTGGCATACTCCTCTGCTGGATCCACTCCTGTCTTTGTGTGCAGGGCTTGGTCTACTTTGGCCAGTACAATCTGCCTTAAGTTGAACAGACCTGTTAAATACACAGCAACAACAAACAGCTTTTGTTAAATAAAGTCCCTTCATCTGTCTTTTTCTCCCTGGGTTTGGCTACATCATTAATGGCTTTATGCTAATATACAATCAACAGCCAGTCCACTGACTGATGAATTAGAAAGTCTTCATTCCTTTTTACAAACCGAACTAAAATCAAAACACACATTAGAATATGACAGTTTGGACTGGGGTGCTGTTTAAAAGATGAAATAGCAAATATGTATGGAAAGGTTTCTGCACAGCTTCACTTTTATGAATCAGGCCAAAGTAAACAGATAAGGAGAAATTACCATTCTCAAAAGCTATGTTTTATTATTTGATTATTACAATGCATATATGCATGCTATATACTGGTCTTAGTTTCCAGAGCCTTACTGGGGACAGACTGGCCATTTTATTAATAAGTTAGTCTCATGGTGAAGCACAGGTCTGGATGAATTTTGTTTCTTTAATACTTACTATAAGTATGTGTTCAGATTATTGTTTTTAATACCAGTGTTATCGCAAAGTGACCCACACTGAGCTACTAGGAACTGTCTTGGGTTCTACCCCATCATCAGATGATCTCAAATTCCATGACAAAATAAGGCAGTAAGTGTCAGCGCCTTATAAGCCAACTCCAGTAACATTCTGGGCTGATATTATCAGCTAACTGATATCATACTCACTACCTTAATAGGTTTCTCAACAGTCCAGTAAAAAACTGGACTAAAAACATTGTCCTTTAAGAGCAAGCCCAAGACAAGTCTGTGTCAAATGTACGCGAAAAGGAAGATGTTATTACCAGTATTAGCAAGTCGTGATTTCATGAGTTTATCCAGGAGTTCCTCTGGTATTGGACTGTTGGTTTTGTAATGCTTGGACATGCGCTGTAGTGGATCCTTCTCCCACACCCAATTCTCCAGCATCTGAGACGGGGCTTCAACAAAGTCCCTCTCCACATGAGTTCCGCTGAACATGGCAAAGTCTGCCTGAAAATGCATTCAAGCAGAACGTGTCCTGAATGAACACCACATAATTAACCAAGATATAATAAACCTAAGAAATGTAGCCACTTCAGACCTGTGCACAGAGTTGGTGCATGACGTGGCCAAACTCGTGGAAGTAGGTCTCCACCTCATCATGCTGCAGCAGGGAGGGAGCGTCAGCTGTGGGCTTACTGAAGTTAGCCACCATGGCAGCCACAGCCATCTGCCTCGTCCCATCGGAGAGCAGGCAACCAGGCTGTAAGCCAAAACAGGCAGCATGCCCATACTTCCCCTCTCTGTGGGGAGAGTGTGTAAGTGGCTATTAATTCCATCAAACTGACTTAACTACTACTACACAGTCACTTGTAGTGGACAGCAAGATGCTTGAATCAACAGTACACTTCAATCACCGTAATAATTCCTGATCAAAGGGTCAGCCTTTTTTTAAAATAGACTAATCTCCTCAAGCCACACGGGTTTCCATCACTGGCCCTGTTCTAATCCAGTACAGATTAATTAAATCTGGATTAGAAGAATACATCACATCAATAAACAGGCAGGTCTGCATGCAACAGTGACAACATAACTGTCAATTACCAGATTTGTCTGTTGATTGTACACTGTTCACTCAGTAAAACAGCTGTTTCATCACTTAACATGGACTGTGAGTTAAGGCTAAAAAACATCACTATTTTAACTCATACCTAGGGAAAAGGTCAAGGTAGAACTGGCCCACCACCTGGCCAGAGGTCCGGTCCTTGACACAGTAGAGCGTGACATCATCATGCCAAACATGGGCACCCTCCACCTGTTGGAAGGAGAGGTTCAGCAGCTCCTGGTAGATGTCCAGAAGTCCACGGGTCACCACCTCCATTGGGAAATACTCTTTCAGCTGGTTCTGATCCACAGCATACTGAGTCTCCTCCACCTGGGTCATGTAGTAGCGTGTGTCCCAGGCATGCAGCTCACCATTGAAGGGCAGGCTCCTCTTCTGGCACTCCTTTTCCTTTAGCTTAAGGATCACAGCCCGCTCCTCCTCACCCAGAGGCTTCAGTTTACGGGCCAGTTCCTCTAATGGAAGAGGAAGAGGAGCAGTTTTAAGGAGCTGAGGTTTCAAGACAGACCACACTAACCATAAACTAACAGTGATCTTAAGTATGTAAGTATTGCACCACCACTGAATCCTGAATAGTCTGAATAATCTGCTGCCACTTCAAAAGAACCGATCTTACCGAGAAATGAGGCAACCTTCTTGGATGCTTTTGCCATGTTCATCTCAAGAACAAAGTCAGCATGTGTGCTAAACCCCAACAAAGCACTCTTTTGAGAACGTAGCTCCACCAACTCCTTCAGAATAGCAGAATTTTCCTGTGAGTAGACAAAGCAGAAAAAAAAGAAAACAAGAGTGTAATTTTGAGATCTTTGAATTAAGTTTCTGCAAAAAAAGGAACACTGACGTCAGAGTGAGCTATGTTTAGAAAAACCCAAATCACGAGATGCAATGTTACCAAGTCATGAAAATTAGTTCCAGTTTATTATATAAGAAGCAAGTCCAACCTCTTTACAACGAGAATTGAAGGCTTCTTCTAATCTTTTGCGTGTATCTGGGACATAGCATTTCTTCATGGTGGGAAAATAGTGAGGGTACTTGAGGGTCAGCTTCAGCTTTCCAGTCTCATCTTTCTCCAAGGAGTTGAGGAAATCTTCAGGAAGGCCACCTATCATATGTTTCAATGTTTTTATTCATGTACTACCCAACAAAACTATAAAAAGCAGAATATTTTCTCAAAAAAAGTATACAAATGGCAGTTTTGGCAAAATGTCACTATTATGAAGAGAAAGCATTAAGCCACTTGAATTACACTTACCCAGCTCCTCCCGACTGAAAGAGAGACTAGTGGTGTCTTCATTCAAATGCTTGTTGAAATCAATACACAGTGTGCTAAGCTTCTTTTTGATCTTCTTGATCTCCTGTTACAGTGAAAAAAACATGCAGGCAACATATTTGTTACATTGGTTTTATATAGAAGAATCTGTGGTTTGTTGACAAGAATCATTTAAGCATATAAGAAATATATTTTGAGGACATTTAACAAACAGTAGCCTCTTAATGCCTGACCTCTTGTGTCTCCTTGGGAAGGTGAAGTCCATTTCTTTTTCCCAACTTGATTAATCTCTCCATGTATCTCTTAGCTTCAGGTGTAATACTTTCCTCCTCCAGTTTCTCCTGAAAAAAAAAGTATAACATTTCAAGAGGACTACCAACTGAAATTGAAGGGTTTTTTTTCAGTACCCCTGACCAATGACAAGAGTGCCAGTAAAGAAAGTTACAGCAATATTACTTCTCCCCCTATGTTGCTGGCAATGAGGTAATGCACTGCTTGACCACTGACACTGATAACTATTGTGCTGCTTAGAAGCCAAAGCTTACTTTTAACAAGTAAATGTAATTATCTACTGGCGTACGTTATCGTAATATATTTTGTGGCCATTTTGTGTTTTACCTAACATAATCCCTCAACCATGGTCAAACCTGTAGAGCTACAATCCTCTGGTACACATCCTCCCTCATGCTCATCTCCACATCAAACTCCGACAGCTTCTTGTCCGCCTCAGTGCTGGCCGTGCGGACATCCTTAGAGGAGAACACATGCTGAGGGAAATCCAGCATGTTCCGCTTGACTGGAAAAGAGCCAGAGAGGATGCGTGACGCTATAGGTTTGAGACCTTGGATCTACACCAATCTTGAAAAAAAGATTCAGCTAAGAAAAACTAATAAAAGTGTCAAATATGATTTTAGATTTAGTATCAAGATCCTGTAACTATCCTGTAAATACTTAAAACAATGACTGTTGTAGGACATAGCATAACAACAGATCTGACGCATAATAAATATGATAAATTACAAATAACAAAAACATACTTTGTCTTCACGTTTTAGTTTATTGGTCTCAGTGCAGAAAATCTGCACAAAATATGTACCTTTCAGTGCCTCTGCGCTGCTACTAAACAATGGCAAACACCATTGTTGTGCATGGGTCAGTCAGCCAGTCTTTATGTAAAAAAGTGCTGAACAGTGTATACCACTGCATGCAGCTTCCCTGCTGACTCAGACTTTTTTGCATAGTTTAACAATAGTTGTGCAGAAACCTGTTATGTTACTTTGTTATAAATTGAGCTCAGTGTGTGAAGAGATTTGTTTCAAGTGAAAAGCAGAGCTTTAATCTTGGGAACCATGTTCAGGAATACTGGGTGCTCAGTTTAGAAAGTCATCTACAGCCGATTAACCTCTACAGTTTAGTATATCTCCAGGTAATATATCCTGCACGTGTTTATAATGTTGCACAAAGTAGCGTTTAATGCAAAACACTTTCTTTTAAGGGACACCTTAGCTGCACTGGAATCCTCACCCGCAGTCACAAAACATGACTGATTACCTGTGTACTCCACCTCCACATCAGCAAGGATCTTCAGAGTGTTCTCATAACTGACTTTATCCAGATCCAAGGCCCCAACTGAGTCATAAACACTCTTGGTCTTTGCAATAAGCTCATCCGTAAGTTGATGGATCTGCTCTGGAGTCAGGTCCCAGCGCAGTCGATTATCAGCACAAACTCTGCTTCCACTGCCAAACACCACTTCACCTGAATGACAATGACATTTTTTTAATTCAAGATCAGAGATCATAAGTCTCAAAGGTGAGGAAGCATGAGCTTTTTATGCACAAATGTGTTTTTTACTGCACCACAGTACACATTATGCATACCTACAAGCCATATAGGACTGTAAAGAATCTACTAGATTCTAACCACTAAACCACTGGATCATCTTAAGACAGCTATTTGTTTACATACTGGTTCCACTCCATTAAGCAAGTTGAGGTCCATCAACCTGTCCTGAAATATTTATTTTGGAGTGGCCAAATTGACCAAAGGGACATTTAAATGGACATATGTCTTTAAAAAAATGGCAATCTGCACATGCTTAGCCTGAGCAGCTAACGTGCTAGCTAACGTTGAGTGGTGAGCTAACAGGCTAACACACCAGCCTGCCTTTGAGATATTGTTTTTTAGAGAAACTGTGGAGGTTACTGGGTGAAAGAGCACGAATATCACGACTAAACATGATAAACTACTAAGGACAGCAGATTTGTAGTGTATTATTTCGCCTCGAGCTGAGTCTTTAGCAACACAGCCGTGCTGCCCAGAATGAACACTCTCCGCCTGCAGCAGAGAACTAATCGTTTATACTGCTGGCTATAACGTGTTAGAAGTAAAAGACGGGCAGATATGCCCCTGAGAAATATTTACGAAGCACGCAAATGCTCGACAGCTGAACAAGACCTGTCTTACCTGTAGGTGCCATAATTCAGTAAAGTAAATCAGTGTGTCCTCCGTCTGTGAGTACCTCAACAAGAAAGGTGGAAATCCCGCCCAAACAAAACGGTTACGGTCTCCCGCTCAGTGATTGGTCCAGAGAAATGTCAATCAATAAGCCCCGTCCAATGAGGTGGGGATGGACCATACTACAGATTCTTGATATACATAAATCCCACAGATAGATAGATATATATATAGATAGATAGATAGATAGATAAATTAAAATTAATTATTGTACTGTTACTTATTAACAATGTCTATTGTTTTTCTTGCCAATCAAAAATTGACTAAAATTTATTGTTTCTCTTAAAAAGTGACCAAATCCATATAATTGAAAAATGATACTGCTCGCTGCGCTATTAGTCTTTGTGCAAGGATCACACAGCACCAAAGAAAATGTTACTTCTTTACTTTATACTTTTATATGATTGAATGTGCTATTTTCGTTTCAGTGTTTGACTCTACAGTATTCTGCAGCATCAAAAAGGCCACATGTTGCTCATAAGCAGATGTTTACAGACGGATATTTACATTCACAAAAAAAACCCTCCTGGTACTTATATTTTCATGTGTCCATCCATACAATGAACTAACGTGGATAAAAATAGCCTTGATAAGAAACATGGGAGTGAGTAATGAAAGCATTCTAATTCGAAGAAAGTATGTGTGGTGGAAAATTCTAAACGAAATAACCTACATTAGTAGAAAGAGGATTAGTCATTGTCAGAATGAAAATGCAGAATGAAAATCTCCCCAGTCATTTGGTCAAAACTGCAGCAGCCCATTTAAATTAACTGGTTGTGGTTATACATAAAAAATGTGATGCTTCAAAAGTATTCGACTGTTAATGTTTTAATTATATCAACAAACTGTTCAAATGCAGTGTTTTAATAGAAAAAAAATCTTGTGGTTTTACATTGTAGTAGTGTGTCTGAGAAAATCAGACACACTACTATTTGATCAGCATCAAATAATCAATTTGTGTAATGAGAGATAAAACCTTTACCACCAAAAGCTTTAATTTGAATACTTGCAGAACATTTCAATTAATATACAAGTGGTGCATCATTGAAAAATTGATGTTAAACCAGAAGCATATTCATTAAGGTTGACAGCAAAGCTGCTCTAAGAGAAAATGCTTCATTTTAGAGTTACTGTCTCTAAAACAAATGAATGCATGAATCAATTAGCTGGCAAATGGTGAGAGATTTTTATCAATGAATGTATGTCATTGTTATGCATTGTTCAATTTGATTAAACTATTACGTAATAACGTTTATGCACATATAAAGTAATTACTCTCCATTAAGTAGGTGATCTTTATGTTTTTAAGTATTTGTTTTTAAGTTCTGAATCGGATTTGTGCAATATACAACTGAACTCAAACAATAATAATAATAATATTAATACTAATATTAATATTAATAATAATAATCACCATCACCATAATCATATTATTATTATTATTATTATTATTATTATTATTATTATTATTATTATTATTAATAATAATAATAATAATATTCATTGTATTTACTTTCATACGCCATTTTGTACTACTGATCTGGTACAGTACACTGAATCTTATACACAGGAATGTTAGTGTTACACTATTATTTCCTACAGTAATGTTCTTGTCATTCTGTTGCACTATTGTTTATTGTATTATCTGTATTTTTTTTATTGTTTTATTATCTGCACGGATTATGCTAAAGACACAAGAATGAATAATGTTCTTTTCGTCCTATCGTATCTTATTACGCAGTGAGAGTTTTTTTTTAATCAATAGATGTTAATTTGTTTAATACTTAACAACTGCATAGTGACGTTTTACGCACGTGTGTGTGCGTTTTACGTAATTCGAATTGAGTTCTAGAAAAATTTTTTTACACCATTACGTGATGACGTGATACGCAAGCAGGACGTTCCGCCAGCCTTAGTGAAGAGAACGCATTGAGTAATATCCCTGCAGCGGGAGACAGTCAGTAAGTGGAAAGAAGACTTAATAACTACTGAGGACGTGTAATTTCGTAGCATACGTACAGTAACGCATTGTACAGCTCTATTATATTGATACTTGACGTGTGAGAATCCAATAACTTCTTTAGTCTTTGTTGTTTTCGACAGCCAGCTACACGAAACGAAAGAAGCTAAGCTAACATCCAATGTTGTCTTGCTAGCTGGGTAATTCCTGTAAGACTCATCTGCGTCATGTCAGAAGAGTAAAATAACTACTGATAGAGGCTGCAGACAAAGTGAAGGTGCATAAAAGTTACAGCTTACAATTCAACACAGACTGTTAGTTTAGAAATGGACATTAGCAATTTAGTAAGCTAAGGTTAGCCACCGAGGACACAGACTAGCCAGCTGTTGCTAGAATATTCCATGTCATATGTCCACGTGAAGTCATCTCTCAAGAGACATCACAGGCCCTTTTCTCTAACCAGACTCAGAAACAAAAACAAACACAACCAAGCACTGTCAACAGACACGTGTCGTGTTACAGTAGTACAGTTAAATGGTTTAGATGATTATAGGGCTAAGACAACTGTGGGGTGAAGATATTCATTCTGGAGTCAAAGTGGTAGCCCTTAATTTGAGAGTTTTGTAATGAATATCACAGAGATTGTCTGTCAAGCTCAAATTTTGGTTTCATTTCTCGCTGCTTTTAAGAGTTAGACATCAGTACCTGACCCTCTTCTGGCTGGGTGCAGTACAATTATCACAACAATGTTTAAAAGGCTGGTCAAGACCCTTGATTTTTAGAGAAAGGCTGGATGAGCAGGCGTCCACAAACTTTTGGACATGAATAAATGCATAAATCGATTAGCTGGCAAGTGGTGAAGGATTTTATCGCTCTTGTAGCTGAGTGAGTCAAATCCTCACAGCAATGTATAAAAGGATGGTCAAACTGCTTATTGAGGCCCCTGATTTCTAAGAAACACGGGACAAGTAGGTGTCTAAAAAACTTTTAAACATGTGTACATTTCCCTGCAGAGTTTATTTCCAGCCCTAACCCAAGGAGCCTGTTTTAATATTTAGACACTGTTTAGAGCTGTAGCTTCATGCAGTAGACCTGTTAGCTGCTTTAGATCTCCAGAACAGATCTGGCCACTTCTGCACTAAAATGTGTTACAGTAAGGGACTAGAGTTTGTGTTGTCATATCTCAGGCCATGAAATGAGTCATTTAAACTAGTTCATAGTCCCAGGTTTGCAGCTCTAATTAAAATCCTAACTTTTTCATGTTTAGTGTGTCTGGTAGCACCTTTTGCCTTTTTTTTTCCAAACAGAATATGACATACTTGTGTTTTTCTTTCAGGTTTCCTAATCAGTATTTGGGGAGGCCTTTTTCTCCAGCCAAAATGACAGAAACCAAACGTCTTGCTTACTCCATTATCCAGTTTCTCAATGACCAGCTTAGGTCTGGGGGACTGTCATCAGATGCGCAAGAAAGTTTAGAAGGTACATACTTTATATGGTCCTAAAGGGCTCATTTATGGGTGTATTTTTATTTTAGATTTGTGAACTTGTGATTTCTTTTAAACTATTTTCCAGTTGCCATCCAGTGTCTAGAGACAGCATTTGGTGTCTCTGGTGAGGACCAGAGTTTATCAGTTTCTCAAACCTTGCCAGAAATATTTGCAACAGCTGCTGCCAAGGTAACATTTTTAGTGTACTCACTTTTACTGTCTTTACTTCATAACTTGAGGTTAACTCAAGACTTTGTGTGTCACAGGTAGCAGATACACCACAAGTTAAAATCAACTCAACCAGTAGTCCCCTTTCGGAGGACCAGCTCGCAGAGGCAGAACGACTTAAAAGTGATGGTATGGGCATGTTCCATTTTGTTATTTGATCTTTTGTATTGAATGTTTACTTTATTAAATGTTCTCTAATTGAGGTAGGTGAGATTACCGCAGTAGTTCACTACAGTACACTACTAGAGTGTTTTTCCTGTGTTTTTTTTGTTTGTTTTTTTCTGTTGTTCAACATAATGGGTAGGTTTAACAGTATAACAGTAGTTAAATGTGTTTAACAGGCAATGACCAAATGAAGGTAGAAAACTTCAGTGCAGCAGTGGAATTCTACTCGAAAGCTATTCAGATTAACCCACGGAATGCAGTCTATTACTGCAACAGGTAATTCGTGCTCCTTCAGACTTGGAGAGGTTTATACTGCAAAATCAGTTGATTTACAGTATGTCTAAAAGTTCCTTGTTTCTTTTGTTGTCTAAAGAGCTGCAGGCTACAGCAAACTTGGTAACTATGCCGGAGCAGTTCAAGATTGTGAACATGCGATTGGAATCGATCCAAACTACAGCAAAGCATATGGAAGAATGGGGTAAGAGTGACCTGTAATTAGACTTGACTGATCATTTTAAACAAAACATTTACACTAGACGATGCCCAGTTTTAATTAACCAAGTAACTGTCTATAACATTCTTCTCAAAAATGTCCATTTGTCCATTCATTTTATGCCAGGGGTGTGCAGTCTTGTCTGCAAAGAATAGGTGCAGTTATAGGGGGTTTTTTTGTGGGGGGGGTGGGTGTTTAAAGAAGAGAGCACACATGATTAACTGTCTGAAGAGTGAAACCAGTTGCCAAAAAAAGAGAATCAATTAAGCTCCTGCTTGTCTAAAATGAAAACTTGCATCTTCCAAGCACAGCTTGGCAAACAAGAATTTTAGTATATTGTTTTTTCTCCAGTGTGTTAAATTCAGCTAATACACAGAGCGTGTGCTGTAATATTTGCAGTCAAGTGCCTTATATAAGTTTGTTTTTCTTCAGAGGATTTCTAAAGTTACTTTCACATCAACAAAGTATGTAATTCGATTTACTTTGGGGAGGAGGGTGGCGGTTTGGTTTGAGTGTAACTATCTGACATTCTCTATCTTCTTTTGATAACCAGATTGGCTCTTGCGAGTCTGAACAAACACACAGAGGCTGTGAGCTACTACAAGAAAGCCCTAGAACTGGACCCTGAAAATGAAACATATAAATCAAATTTGAAGATAGCTGAGCAGAAAATGAAAGAAACACCCAGTCCAGTGAGTCCTCATGAATTTCTATTGTAATTAATTGTTGGGAATAGAAAAAGATGAAAAAGTCTTTGGTTTATCTCTCTCAGACAGGGGGCATGGGTGGAGTTGATCTTGCTGGTTTGCTTAGTAATCCTGGTTTCATGAATATGGTGAGTATATTCAACCATGCCTATCTATTTCACTCAGCTGTGGAAATACAGAGGAAAATTAAAAAAATTATCTGTGTTTTCTAGGCATCTAATCTGATGAATAACCCACAAGTACAACAACTGTAAGTAACATACATTTTTATAACACTTATTGTATAGATATGCATATTACTAGTCTGACTAATGCCTGGTATACAATACTGCTTATTTTAGTTTTCCACATCAGGATTGAAAGTTGGCTAAAGAGGGGTAAGAGACAAAAAAAAAATCTTTATATATTAGCGTTTACCTGTCATCTGTTCAGGGTGTCAGGAATGATGTCTGGAGCCTATGGTCCTATGGGTGCCACTGCTTCTTCAGCAACAGCAACAGCAACAGCTGCAACAACAGCAGCAGCAGCAGCAGCAGCAGGAGGAGCAGCACCAAATGACCTCTCTGGCCTTATTCAAGCGTATGTCTAAGCACTTTCTAGAAATCAAAACATGTCGAACACCTACTGCTGCTATTGTTAGATCGCAGAATTTAAGTTTCCTTTTTTGTTTTTCCCCTTTAAAAAAAAAAAAAAAAACCTGAACAGTGGCCAGCAGTTTGCACAGCAAATGCAGCAGCAGAATCCGGAGCTCATTGAGCAGTTGAGAAGTCAAATGCGCAGCCGGCCTCCTAGCGCTAGCAACGAAGAACAATGACACTTCAGGTGGTAAGTGCAGTTTACGTTCTGTTTCTGTACAATAACGTTTGGAATGTACTGATATTGATTCATTTGATGCTACTTATCAATTCTCTTATTGATACTTTTCTCCATAATTTGGTGCAAAAAATAGACAGCACATGAAAAGACAAGTTATTTTACAATGACTTTTTTGGCAAAAAAAAGCCTTCTCATGGGTTTGTCAAATCCCAGCATATGTTAATAAATGAGGTGTTGAAATATTAATTAGTCAAACTAAGTACTGGATGACAACTACAAGTGATACTATTCAGCCATGATGAGAGGGCTGGAAATGGTTGAATGAACGCAGTCTGACATACATTAAACCTAATGCAGTCTGACATACATTAAACATAATTACTTTCAACTGAAATTAAATAGTATCTGTAAGGTTGAAGTGCACAGCATTAGTTTCTTTTATGGGTATTTACAGTTATGATAGGTGAACCTCGTAGGAATGTAATCATGCATTTTTATACAATCTCTCTGTTTTACGGGGTCCAACATAATTAGACAATTAGCATCTCAGTTATTCTTTGCTCAACTGCATATCATTGTATTATTAGTTTATACACAACAGCTAAAAAGGGCTGTAATTAATTGTTGATGTGGAATTTCCTCCTGGATCGTGTTGCTGTTTTCTGTCAACATACGGTCCAAACAAGTATCAGGCCATGACAGAGGAAACAAGCTAATTGGATACAAAAATGCCACAAAATGGGCTCACGTCATGTAGTCCTGGAGTTGGTTGCACCAACAGGGTTTGTGTGTGGTCGGAAGCAAAGTAGTTTGTAACTAAGATGGGTGAAGGTTTTTGGAATTTTTAGGTAACAGAACTTTCATTGTAAACAAAACTGCATTTCTTTGCTAGTGTTCGCATACACATTACTTTGTATCTACTTTTCTAAGAAATTGTGACATGTGGAGTTTCTGCCATATTTCCCCTTTCACAAAAAGCATGTCATTCTACAGGCATGTCATTCTGCCACTCAGTTCTCTGTCACATCAAGCAAGTGCTCACACACCAAACTGCATGTGCACTCATCCAGCATGAACATGTTCCTTGCTTTTTCACCTGCAGGCATCTCTGATTTGCAGTGCAGTGTTAAGACAGCAATGGAATGTCATAGACTACACATAGTAAGCTTCTGTGTTGGTGAACAATTCAGCAGACTCTACTGTTTACCTTAACAGGCTTTCTGTGGGCGATCTGGACCATTTTCTGTCCTTGCTAGCGTAAAGCTAAAAGGCTTCAGTAAAATTCAGAGATGGTCTTGCTTTATGTGTTTGATAAAGGAGTAACTGTTCAAATTGTAACCTCCAGAGGAAAGAATCTTCTTCTGCTTCCTCTACTTTCGGCTGCCCCCGATAAGGGGTCGCCACAGCGGATCAACCGTCTCCCATTTCCTTCTATCCTCTGCATCTTCCTCTCTCACACCAGCTCTGCTTCCTGTCTTTTCAGTCAGGGCTACTGTCTCCAAACCATCAAACCTGACAATGTTAATATGTTCCCTTAATATGTTACTTAAATGTCTGTTGTCAACTTCAAATGTTTATGTTTAGTCTACAGAGCTGCTTTAAATGTAAACTTGCACCCTTGTTTGCTTGATGCTAATGTAACAGGCAAATCCCTCTTACCAGTGTAGCAGGAATTAACATTCTTTTTAGCAGGGCAAACAAATAAAATAGAAGCTGCATTCAAAACCAATTAGATTTCTGAATTAAACATTGCAATATATAGATGTGCCTGGTTGGCACATGTCCATTATTTTGGGACTACATCTGGCCATTTAATGTAAATAAACTGTTTAATGTATTTAATGGAAATAAATTGTTGTACGGGACATTGGTGAGCTTGCAACTAGAACAGAAAGGCAGACCTACCCCCTTACCCTCTACGGAGACAACCAGTGAGAGCAGTGTTCATTGAAATACAAAGTGAAAAGAAAAAAAAAAAATTTTTTTTTTTTTTTTCACAGATCTAGAAATTACAGGGTAAAATACATTAGAAATAAACTGAATTCACGTGTTTATTCTTTTATCTTCCAGTTCTCTCACAAAGAGCACAGGAAACTATTACACTGGGGGTAAAAAGAGTAAAATGTGTAATTTTAAACAAGGTTCTTTAAAGATTGGCTAAGTGCAGTGACACCCTGCACCATTTAGAAAGATCCAGGTTGCAGCAGGAAAGAATTTCTCTAGAGACTGAATGATGCTTCTGCATTTGTGCATCTGTGATCATGTTGCAGACCTTGTGTGCAGATGTTCCCGTAAGTGTCTGCCAACATAGTTGTAACATGACCATGAACTATGCTACAGGTGTCCAAGATATAACATTGCATCTTTTCTGTCTACTGACCCTCAAACTCATTTGATGCTTTTTCTGGTTCAGGTCAAGTATTGTTTAGTTATCATCCTGCCCCAAATCCTGCTGAAGATCACATGAATGTTTGCTTGATGTACAGATCTGCAGATGATCGCAACATACCAAGATTTGGGAGGTGTGGCCTCTGCAAGCTATGCTTTCCTATGAACCCCAACTCAGCTTATTTATTTGTAAACTATAGGCAGTTAAAGTTATACACGTTGTAGTTTTGCTTAGTAGGGCAGGTTGTCATTGTCTGGTTTTCCCACATGGATTCATGTTAATACCACTTGTAATGTTGTGTTCAGACATAACACTTTGTGTAACGAGTGTTTGACTTTTTAGTAATATGCGTTTCACTTTTCTTTTTTCTTAATAGCTAAAGAATCATCATGGGACACACAAAGAAGACTGGCTGGCTCTCTGTTTCTTTTAGTTTTTTTTTTGCATAAGACATCTGTTCTTACAACTCCAGGGACAAGACCAATTTTACATCATGAGTGCATGTGTGTTTGGCTGCCCTCCCTGCCTTGTCTGTTTTTGAAGAAACCAATGTAGCCTAAAAGTTTAGGTCATAGCTGGCCATTTAGTCACAATAAATCCCTTGTTCAGTTTGTACAGAAATTTCACTCGTTGAACGTATGATTTTTCCATGTAACTAACCCATAATAATAGATCGACATAAAGGAATCACTACTGTATGGACTGGCTGTGGATGTGCTGTACCAACCAAAAGTGATTCGCTTCTACGGTAACGGCTGGCTTTGTCTGATCAGATGACTTCGTAAGTGATATGTACAATGTCAACATTGTGGATGTTAAATGTCAGATTTCAAATGTCATCCACTGGTAACCACAGCCTTGATGTAATGCTTCAGACTTTGTTACACCAGTCATGCTGTGGTCGTCATGAAGCAGGTTTATATAATGTAAGCATGACTGAGTTCACTACAGTTGTCATTGCTTTTTAAATAAACAGTTGGGAGTTTTGCATCAAATGTTTGCTTTGATACAGTGAAATGGGCGGGACTTAGGCCGGGGTGTTTCTTTCCTCCAATCAGCGTCGGCGTGTGTTGTCTACACGTCACCAACATCCCACAAGGACGAGGTTGCTAGTAGCAACCGGGCGGGTTATAGTAGATTCAATTGAATGTGCCGAGTCGATTCCTGTGAACAGACGTCCGATTTATTCATTTTCGTTCCTGTCTGATTGGGTCCCACAAAAGTGTAAGAGAACCCTTTTATTAGTCCCACAGGTAGGAAATTTATATTGTTACTGCAACACAGTGGACAAAACAAAGGAAGAAAGAAGGAAAAGCATAACCAATAGCATAAAAGTTGTATAACGCAACATTATAATATAAAAAAACACTATACAAAAATGTTTTTATATATCACGTTATACCGGCGTATAAGTAAATGTGTGTGTGTATATATTTATGTGTATATATTTATTTACACACTATTGCATACAGTAATATTGTACCTAAAATACTGCACATGAGAAAACCAAACTGCACTTTTCAGTTCTTGGTGTGTGCAGTTACCTGTGAGATGTTGGTTGTAAAGTCTGACAGCAGCTGGAAGGAAAGACTCGAGGTCGGAGCAGCCTTTATTTCCATCTCTTCCTTATTCAAAGAGTGAATATAATGTCTCCTCTTTCGATAATGGAGTCAGAGTCAGGATTCTTGAAAAACTACAGAAAATTACAGGAAAACATTTTATTATCGTAGTGTCACGATGTGCTGTACGATGTTATTATTTTAAGAGCTTGAAGTTGTTAAAACTCAGGCTTCAAAGGACATCAATACTACATGGTGCTTAATTCGATTCAGTTCAAACTTGTGAATCAGTTCAATCGGTTCATTAAAAAAATACTGATTTAAATGACGATTCTTTCAGGACCCGAATCTCGTGAGTTGAGCGTAGCAGAAGACAGGTAAGGATCGAAGAGGAACTTTCCACAATTTAAAACTTGTATTTAAAAATTTTATTGTACACACAACATGACTTATGGTATAAACATACGGTTACTTCCTAGAGTAATACAGGGAAGTTTAAAGGACATCAACCGAGGTTGCTAATGTTTGTTAGCTGGCTAATGTTAACGTAGCTTTAGCAAAGCTGTTAAAGGCTTGTTACATAACTTTTTATATTTCAGAAGATACACTTCAATTTTTAAAGCTTCAGCTCACGCAACATACTGCCTAAAAGATTTTGGTGGACTTGTAACCAAGCGAAGCTCTTGGCGAATGCTGTTAGCATAGGTTAGCTAGCAGAGTTAGCCACATAGCTGTAAACAAACAAAAGGTGACAGTTAACTTGGCCTAAAAGTCTCGAAGCATAACAGGGACTTCACATTATTTTGAGAGCACTGGGTGGAGAGTATGACCCCAGTTTTTGTCTCTGGTTCAGCAGAGCAGGATGCTGTGCAGGACCTGACCGTGGTGGGTCTGGTGATCTCTTTGGTCTTCAGCTGGAGAGAGAGAGAGACTGTTCTGCTTCTAGTCATGCACGTCTGACAAAACTGGAGCTGTGAATCTGCATCCCTGACCCTCTCTCCCCCAACATGGAGATCGTTGTGGCCAAAATCCTGTGCCTAATCGGGGTATTTGCCCTCATGCTGGGGGGGATTCTCATCCCTGTGCGTGTGATGCAGTCTGACTTCGACAAGGTTGCAAGATACAGAAAAGCAGTAGCTTTCAGCAACTCTTTTGGAGGTGGAGTGTTCCTGGCCACCTGCTTCAATGCACTTCTGCCAGCTGTTAGAGACAAGGTAAGTTTATGGACATGCCAGTTCTCTAGTAAACCACAGCACTACATACATGTTACCAACAGTGCAGGCTATAACGTTTGTAAAGTCTGCACAATTTAAATGCTGAGATATAAACAAAATTTATAGTGGTTTGATGTAAAATGATAGGAAGATTTTGGAGTTTCTGTGGGAATTTGTACCCATTTATTCTGTGGAGCATTTATGAGGTTAGAGACCGATGTTGGATGAGTTAGCCTGGTTCACAATCTCTGTTCCAGTTCATCCCGAAGGGGTTGAGTTCAGCGGTCAGTGTGGGCCAGTCAAGTTCTTACACTGAACTCATACAACCATGTCGTTGTGGACCTTGATTTGTGCACTGGGGCACAGTCACGCTGGAATCGAAAAGGTTCATCCTCAAACTGTGTTCATAAAGATGGCATTGTCCAAAAAGTCTTGGTATGCTGAAGCATTAAAATTGCCTAGCTCAAGCCCAGACCCTGAAAAACAGGTGTGTCCCAATACTTTTGTCCATATATTATGTCACAAAGCTACGACTGCATGTTCATCACTATCTCGTGAAATTGCTTTCCATGAGGTAGCTTTTAGAGGCTTTGAACATTTTAGGCATCAGGTTGAAATGTGAGCCACCCTGATTCAGTAGTATTCAGAGTATTGCGTTTCACATCAAACCACATCTTAACTGTTCCATTGTTTTGAGTTCCCCTTTAAGTAACATTTTGTATCCTGCCTAACTGTCATTCTTTCACTTGGTTAGATGCCAAATGTTTTTCTTTTTTTTCCTCTGTGTATGAATGATATCATCTTAGTGCCAGTATGTTGTATTTGTCCTCAGGTGGAGGAAGTCCTGAAAATGCTCAAGGCTACTACAGACTATCCATTGGCAGAGACCATGATGATGCTGGGCTTTTTTCTCACTGTGTTTGTAGAGCAGGCTGTGCTTACTTTTAGAAAGGAGAAGCCTTCTTTCATCGATCTGGAGACCTTCAATGCAGGGGGCTCGGAGGCCGGCAGTGACTCAGAATATGACACGCCATTCATCGCTCCCCCCCGGAGTTCAGCAGGCCACCAGCACCACTCACATCATCATGGACACTTCAACCCCACAGAGTTAACTCGCGCAGGGCCTCTCCGACTCGCCAGCCTGGTCCTGGCCCTCTCGGCTCACTCAGTTTTTGAAGGTCTTGCTCTAGGCCTTCAGGAAGACGGGGCAAAGCTGGGAAGCCTGTTCATTGGAGTTGCAATCCACGAGACCCTGGCGGCCGTGGCTTTGGGAGTGAGTGTTGCTAAAGCAGGACTGATGCTGTGGGATGCCAGTAAGCTCGGTATTACTGTCAGCCTCATGATCCCTATTGGCATTGGCCTTGGAATGGGCATTGAGACGGCCCAGAACCTGGCAGGAAGTATTATTTCTGTGGTGCTTCAAGGCCTGGCAGCAGGTACATTTCTTTTCATTACTTTCTTTGAAATTCTCTCCCGGGAGCTGGAGGATAAACACGACAGGCTCCTGAAGGTGCTGTTCCTTATCTTGGGATACGGTGTGCTGGCAGGTCTTGTCTTTATCAAATGGTGATCTTGGCAGTCCAGGGGTGGAAGAGGAAGTTTTACGTTTTTATTTGCCAGTTGATTAACCTGCTCACCAGCATAACCAAAGGGCCGGTTCAGTAATTCTGCTCTTAACTGACTGTTGTTGGTTTTTCTGCTTCTTTGTATTTCTTTTAAGTGCTACACTGGATTTGCAAGAGGAGTAGTATTTTAAATGAGGAAACAGGTTTTCAAGGCACACTGAAGGGGAATTAATTATTATTGGTGGGGATGCTACTACTGTAGATTAGAGTATGTATTTGTTGCCCCCGGTTCATCTGATTCTGAGTGATGTTTGTGCTTAAGAGACTGTTCTATGTTCATTTCATCTTTTTTATTCTTGATAATGCCCTTAAACATTTACATCAGGTGCATTTTCTTTGTGTGACACTGGGTGTTGAATATGCTCCTGCTTGTGGGTGTTTAGGTGTGTATATATATATATATATATATATATATAAACACACACACACACACACACACACACACACACACACACACACA
>JBBJLS010000039.1:14795914-14810766 GCA_037577275.1 Bryconaethiops microstoma
GAATCTACTAACAATTCTGTAGGCTTGTCCAGTATGGTGAGATTAATGCTAGGCATTAAACTCGCGTTTGGAAACAATCGATACAAAAAACTACCTGAATCTAATTCCTCAGGTTCTGAGGGGTCTAAACTCTCCCTTTGTGTGTGAAAATTGGGAGTGTGCTGGCCTATTCTCGCTGGTTCTAGTCAGGCTTGCGGATTCCATGACTGCATCTGTCCTTGCTATGGTTGCTGAAATTGCTGTGGGAACTGCTGTGGAGTTTGTTGATGGCCTGCACTTGGATCTAATCCCTGGCGCTGATTGCATTGATTCTGCTAATGTCCACTTTGTCCGCAGATATTACACGGGCCTTTCTGAAGACAGGATTTCGTCCAGTGCCTGCTCTGTCCACATATCCTGCACACATCCCTTCCCCCTCGCTGCCTGACCCCCCTTCTCCTGCTTCTGTTTCTTGCTCCTCTGCCTCCGCACCTCGCCCTTCCCTCTGTCTGTGTCAAGTTTTCAACAGACTAGGATCGAACTGTGTTTCAACCAGTGAAATGGGTCTAGGGGATCTTTGTCGGAACTGAAGTGGTCTTGTCGCGTTGCCGGGGGCAGGCAGAGCTAGTTGGGGCTCGGGTTGAGGTGGGCCCGCTCCAGCCGCCTAAGCATCAGGGGCACCTGGTGGAGGTCCGTATGTTACATACTCATCCTCCCTCCAGTGTTTCTGCATTCCCGATAGGCTTGGGTAAATGCCTTTCACATGAGGAAATGGATTCAGGCCAGTGTAAGTGTTTTGTCTAGGGTGCTCATTGAAAAGTGTAATGAGTGGGGATTGATCATCACTTTGTAAAGTGTGATCTTTAATTTGCTGTTCATTCTCCTCCATTAGCTCCATTTTTCTCCTGGTTCTAAATAATTCCCCTTTAATTGTGTCGGCTGTATATCTACAGGACTTGGCATTCCAGCCAACGTCGGGTTTCTTAACTATTTCTGTTTTTTTTTCCCCACAACAACCTTTGCTTTCTACCTGCGTGGTTTCTTCCTTTGCTTCTAATTCCTGTATTTTAAGCTTCAACTGCCTCAACAAATCTGGATTAATAGAACCCTGCTTAGCAAAACCACACTTTCCTACCCACAAGTGAAAGTATGCCACTGCTTCAGGTGCCATAAAGGCGTTGAAGAACGCACAACCGGTAGTTCAGTTTCGCACGGCTCAGACACTTGTTTACTGTTAGAACTCCCCATAGTTTCAGCGCACACACTTTAGGACCAGCTGTACTGATAGACGCACACACACACACACACACACACACACACACACACACACACCTTCCGTGAGTCTCCCTTACTCACACACAAACTCCGTAAGTCTCACTTACGCATACGAGAACACAACCTCTGTAAGCCGCACTTACGAGTCCCCCCATTCTTTAACCTGCACGGAGTCCCACCAAGCCTCGCTTATGACTCTTCCGCCAAATTATACAGGGAAAAACACCAGGAAACCGCATTTCCAGTCTGGTAGCGATCCAGACACACACACAAGGATCTAGAAAACCACCTATTTCAGGCGGACACATGTCCATGCAGTTTTCTGCCTCTTCTCCCCTATTTTATGGACTCAAACCAAATAGACTTTCAACCAGCGGACCGTCAACACCAAACCTAATTCTGAAGTTTTGAGCAAAGGCTTTTCTCACCTCAAATAATGGGGGTTAGGCCTTTAACCCCCGAATTTGGTTCTCAGCGCTGAATGGTCCGACGCGGATCCCCTCTCCGTCCCTTAAGTTCTTTTTGCGGGGGTTGAGAGTCGGGGTGGTACCGTCACCAGGAGAATTCAGGCGTGAGTCCCATCTGGGGTGCCAGAATGTCAGTGAAAAAGCTGACACGGGTGAGGAAAGCGATCCAAAAAAAGACAAAGAAACTGCTTTGCTCTAAATAATCAGAAAAAGTTTATTCACGCTTGCAAGCGGAGACAAGAAAAGTTCCTTCTTGTTATGTCTAATTCTCTGTCCCTGGAGACAGAGTAGCCTTGCGGAACTCTTAACACACAGGATACGAAGTGCAGGGCCCCCAAACCATATATTGTTGTTCCTTTGTTCTGTCCATTCTGACCCTTAAGATCAACAGACAGAACAGGGACCTCTGACCCTTCTCCCCGTAAAGCTGTCTCTTACATGGAATGTACACAAATACAGTTTTATTCCATATAACTCTCGTAAATAATTCTAAGACAGACCCTACTCATGTTTAACCATTATGTGATTAGGAAAACTACACATAACTCAATAAGCCACTTAAAGAATCAGGTAATGAACAAATGAAAGAATAAATGATTAAAAATGATGAAAATGTAAATTTTCTCCAAAATGACCAGTTGGATGGTAAAGCGCTACTAGAAGTATGTCAAAGGTAATTATTGCTAATTTATTCAAGAGTGAACAAGAGATTTGTTTTCTTTGTTTTCTTTGAATCTGTAAACACAGCATTATTTCTCTTATTTTGATGAACTGTCATTTCCTTTAAAATGATGCTTTAAAGAACAATATTTTTATTTGGAAATTAGGAGAAATATTGTCAGCAGTTCTTAAAAACTAAGGCAAATCTGTTCAGTTCAACAATTGCACCTGAGAAACTGAACATTTTTGCAGTGGACTCTAATTTTTTCCAGAGCTGTAGATAAAATCTGCACCAACACACATTTTTTGTTATTTATAACTTAGAAAGTTATTTATAGCTTAGCTGGAACACCCAAGAAATTTGTAAATAAATTGACCAAATCCAGGCTGACCTGCAGAGAACAGATTGCCACATGCATCTCTATTGTCCAGTATACCTGCATATACTGATATCTTTTATATTGTTATATATTATATAGTGATGTGACACACTTTTCTAAAAATCTGTTTGTAACATATACAATACTTATTAAGCTTCCCTTTTAATTTAAACAACCACATATGGAATGGAAAACTGTTTTAGTTTCTTTTTTACAGGTTAATTAACAAAAAAAAAGGAAATCCTTTATTGTGATATCATCAAAAACAAAATCTACAACATTTTATTCTACAACATTTTAGCCCCACTATTTCATGCTGAAGATGTAAGAAGTAAACATCAGCTTAAATATCAACAAATTGAGTAATGACACCACATGTCCAAATGTTTGTAGACACCTGTGCATCCAGTGTTTCCTTGAAATCCTGGGTATTCATTTGGAGCATATCCTCCATTTGCTGCAGTATCAGCCTCTGTTCTTCTGGGAAGGCTTTACACTATATGTTGCAACATTGCTGTGAGGATTTTATTGCATGCAGCTTCTTGACCAGAGGCGGACAAAGTAGCTAAATTTATTACTTATGTAAAAGTACAGATACCACTAGTCAAATGTTACTCCAATACAAATGAAAGTCATACAGTCAAATTTCACTCAAGTTAAAGAACTGAAGTACTTGCTTCCAAAAATAATTATTAAAAGTACGTATTTCACTGCATTATTGATTTATTACCACCACACTTACAATCTAACTTGCTTGTAAAAGATGTAGAATAAGGAATAAGGTAGAATGTTACAGAATGAAACACAACCTGAATTGATAAAGAAAACCTTTTTTTTAATTAATTGTACACTACACACCTACACAAAAGGTATATGTATGTACTATATATTTGAACGAAGTTGACAACTGAACCGCTGTAAATGCAGCTGGAATGGTACACACTTAAAACTATACAAATTTTTTATCTTTTCCGTAACTTAAACTTTTAAGTAGAGTGTTGATTGCAGCAGCGGTTTTTATATTTCTCCTCATTAAAAAAGATGTGATTTAGGATCACCTAATCAGTCCCTCATAAAGCAGAATGAGGTGCTTGTGTAAGAATTTAACAGACACTGGCATGGAATGGTTATCATAGTGATAGAGGTGCTGATTTAAAAATAAATTGTTAAATGTTCTATTATTTTTTCCAGAGCTGTATATCTTAAACTAACCTTATAAAAACAAGCGATTTGGAAGCCTTTGTATTACTGAAGTGTTTATGCCATGTGCACTTTCAGGTCTACTATTGGGCAGAATGGGCGAGCGAGGTACTCCATTAGTCAGTGTTTGCCTGTGTATCAACGAATGCGTCATGAAGATCATCAATGCAGCAGTATGGTAAGGTGTATGAAATTATTTTCTATTCCTATAATAGATTGCATTTAGACTACAGGCCAAATGTTTGGAAGCCACATTACTTTAAAAATAAAGATTTTTTTATACCTTCTGGGCAGAATGGAGTGTAAAATACAGCTCATGGTTACTGTCCTGCAGAGTTTTATTACAACTCTAAAAATATCCACATGATTCTCCTGAACAGATGCTCCTAAATACTTAATGAACTGAATCAGGCTTAATTATAATTATATGTGATAATAGATTGAATTTTAATTAGACAATTAAGGGACTGTTACCAACAAAATATGTGAAGGCTTTTACAATATCATTTGTTGGAATAAGAGTACAATCCAGCAAAGCAGTGAAATGTTTTGGAAATCACTTCTTTGGTTTAAGTAGATGTCAGGATAACAATGTTTTGTTGTGTTGGCAAAATATTAAAAGACTAATTCAGTATTTCAAAATCACCATATCAATATTTTTGTACAATAAAAATGAACACATTGGGGGTATACTGGAAATATTACAGTATTTTTTTTGCTAGAATGTTTTGCACATCTATTAACGTCTTATCTACCGTAAGATTTTATCTCCACTTTTGAAATACAATGAATTATGGATGTTAATTTTAGGCTCTGTTCATTTTGCTGTACTTCTGAAATGTCTTGTTTTTCTTTGTTTTTTATTTCCTCAAATGTCCAACTCAAGATTCAAAACCTATAAAGACTTTATATCATTTAAAAAAAACAATGTTTCCAAACTTATGAATGTAGATACAATAGTTGCAACTGTTTTGATCTGTAGAATATGTCATTTTTTTTTACATTCCATATATTTTTATATATATTTTCTGTTGGAAAGGATGTGTATTTTAATAAAAAATGACAAAGTTGTGCTCAAACGAGCTTTTACACACAGTTAATCCTGAAATGTTCTTTGCATCCAAAAAACGTTCTGCCAACCAAACAGTGATCCATTGAGAACATAGAAAGCCGCTGCTCACGCGTCACTGTTGCTGGTTAAAAGCTCTCTAGCACGCAGGCAGCACGTGAACTATGACCAGGACAGGTGTGTTAAGACCATGCTGGCGCGTGCAGCAGATTACAAGTCACCTGCACTTAAGTGCTCTTACACACTCCTGCTGCCTTGGGTCAACAGGATGGCCTCCACCAGTGATGTCATCACCTCTTAGAGAAAACGTCCTTAGATACAGTTTCACTGATGAAATATGAAGAACGGTACATTTTCAACACTACAACTGCTTTTTTGATTGTAATTGCTTTTTTGAGCACCTGTGTTAATGCAAAACGTTCTCATAAAAGCAAAGGTCATATAGTAACAACAACAAAATGCTATAATATTCATCATAACAGGGTGACAATGATAAAGAGGTCATCCGGGAGTTTTCAGAATGAAGTTCTGAAAGTGAAAGGGAGTTTTGTGTGCCTTAGAATGAATTTTTTTCAGTATTTGAATATCAGGTGTGTGAATGTTTCACGATCTGGTGGCACACATTCTGATTAAAATTGATTATAATAATATACAATATTAAATTTAATATTAACATTAAAGCTATTATTAAAACATGAAAAAGCTTTGTTTATTTTCCTGCAGTACCTGTGTTTCTCCAGTCACATTTTTGTTATGAATTCTGACCAAAATAATCCCAGAATGCCTTCAAAATTGTGGTGTCATTTGACATTTCGGGATTCCTGAATGGCCTCCTAAAGATTCAGTGTGAGGTCAGAGATCCATCCCTTGAATGTTCAAATCAAAATCAGTTCTTCAGAACAATGTTTTAACACCAGGCTGCTCAGGTTGCAGGGTAAATGTGATGTCAGTGCAACTATATGGTGCCTAATTCATGTTTTCTGGCAGGTATTTCCCATTTGGGATCATCTTCCTGGTGGCTGGGAAGATCCTGGACATGGAGGACCCATCCATCCTGGGCAGGAAGCTGGGCTGGTACGCTGTCACAGTTCTGTGTGGACTGTTTGTCCATGGCCTCATCCTTCTTCCATTCTTCTATTTCCTCTTGACGCGGAAGAACCCCTTCACATACATTCGAGGCCTTCTGCAGGCTATGGTCATCGCCTTGGCCACATCATCCAGGTTAGAGGAACCTTTTCATGGTTAAGAACAGGAGAGTAAAATTAGCCTCGCTCATTTTCAAGCCCAATTTTTAAACATCAAACTGAAGATGTTGCATCAGTTCTTCGAGCTGAAGCTGACATTCTACAACTTCATCAGTCTCTAAATGTTAAAATCAATTACAAAAAATGAATAATGATAAAAGTTATTTGGTAAAATTCTAGAAGAAAAATGTACTTAAGAACAAACTACCCAAACTAAATAATGGTGAAATTTGAGATTTGATAACACAATAAATTGTTTCCTTAAGAACTGCAATCATGTTGAATCATTTTGAACTTAGAGAAGGAAATGTCTTAAAGCTGTTTGTGTTCATTCGTCTGATGCAACTTTTACTAAAGCATAAATATGGTTGGGTTTTTTTCCGTTTATGACAGTTCTGCTACGCTACCAATCACAATGAAGTGCTTGCTGGAGAACTGTCAGGTGGACAGGCAGATAGCAAGGTTCGTCTTGCCTGTGGGTGCCACTATCAACATGGATGGGACAGCCCTGTATGAAGCAGTGGCTGCCATCTTCATCGCTCAGGTCAACGAGTACGAGCTGGACTTTGGGCAGCTGGTCACAATAAGGTGAACATTTCTCCATATCTGTGGTGATGTGTGTCTAAGTGTTAGCCCATCAGGAGTGCCACAGTCAGCTGGTGGCCTGGTGGTTAGGGATCTGCCCGTAAGGTTGTGGGTTCAAATCCCAGGACTGCCAGAGGCACCACTAAGGTACCCTTGAGCAAGGCAGCGTCCCCACACACTGCTCCCCGGACGCCACTGTTGGCAGCCCACTGTTTATCTTGGTGAATGAGTTCAATGCGGAGGACTCAAGAAATTTCCTCCTGGATCAATATAGTATGTAAAATTTTTAAAAATTACAAATGTAAAATATCAATGGCCATGAGTCACAGAGAGCACGATTACAGTGATGTGGGGTCTGTAAGAATGGAACTGACAGTTTCTAAATGTGCATTGAGTTGTCCAATGATGTCACACTAGCAGGAATTTGAAAAGATGCATCAGTTTAGAGGAAGCACCTGCTAGCCTCCAAGCTCAGTAGCAGACTAGCAGAACTGGAGAAAACTGGGTAAAAACACTGCTGAGCACAGAGTCTCATCACATACACACTGAAAGTGGTTCTGTAGGGTATTAAGAACATAAATGGTTCTCTGGTCAAATGGCTTTTCTTTAAGATAAGAACCTTATACACCAAAAAGGGTTCTTACTATCATTGCAGGTGCGAGAACCTACAGTATATGGGACCATCTTTGCTAGCAGTGTAGTATTCGATGGGTTATTTTGCTTGAGACAGGTGCACAGATATCAAGGTGAACTGAAAATAGGACAGCTCCCATGCAAGTGCTATTTTTAGCAATGTTGACGTGACTGTAAAAACCTTGCTATGATTTCACCTGCCCTGCACACTGAACATACTCTTCACTCTCCTGGCCCTCAACAGCATAACGGCGACGGCCGCCAGCATCGGTGCCGCGGGGATCCCTCAGGCAGGCCTCGTAACCATGGTGATAGTACTGACCTCTGTGGGCTTGCCCCCAGATGACATCACGCTAATTGTGGCCATCGACTGGATTCTGTAAGTTGACAATAATGCCCTGGTAGTAGCTTTTGATTATCCATAGATAATCCAGTGGCCTCACAGATTATCCCGTGAGAAACCAAATATAAGCAGTGTGAATAAGCAGCTCAGAAAAGGCAATCAAGTCCGTGCTTTCTCTTTCAAAGGGATCGATTCCGAACAATGATTAATGTACTAGGAGATGCCCTGGCAGCCGGAATCATCGCTCATTTGTGTCGGAAAGACTTTCCACCTGACACAAGGGTAAGTCTTTAGTGTTCAATGTAATTATCAGACAATAGTAAATTACATCTCTGTCAGAGCTGAACAAAATGTACAAAATACCACTATAGTGATTATTACATTGTAATGTACTTTTTTGGTTATATTACTACATTGGTCAAGATGCCCATGGTATATTTACATCTTACAATCTTCTGCCACATCTGTAACACAAAGGCTGGTGTGATTAACAAATTATTGCTATTGGAACAAAACCTTCAAAGTCATTCAGTAAAATATTTCACATTAACTTACACTAAAAGTGAAGAACATTTTTCCTCCTCCTTTTTATGGAAATATAAGGTTTGGTCCCAAAAGCCAAGAATCAATGAATGGTAAAGACCTACATCCAGTTAACTCATCTGAAGTCAATGTTTGGAAGCTTAAACAGTACTACAGATGTAAATTCAAGCTGCATGTTGCTCCTAAATTGATTTGAAATCACAGAAAAACACTAATTTATCCAACATTTGCCATTTTCTCAGGGGAAAGCTAGTGGTTCAACACAGAACACGCACACCACCCAAAACATGGAGAATGTGCCTTTGACAGAGGTGCCACTACTCGCTGGAAAAGACTGCATATTCGAGGTGGTTGGAGATACAGTAATCGAGCGACCCACAGTCTACTACAACATCTGTCAAGTATGACCTCACCACCAGGAGCCTTACAACTATCACCACCTTTACTCTTCTGGAGACACGTCTCTACTTTCGTGCCAATTGATACAGTACTGAATCTCCATTCCACTTCTTTTCCCTCTTCTGATAGACTGCTGGCGGTTATTGAATAGTGCGAAACAATTGTTTGATTTATTGTCAGATTCATGCACATTTTTGCAAACACGGAACAAGGGACACTGCGTGCCGGCATGTACTTTATGACACGTTTAAGAGACTGCAGTTCGTCATCAAGCAGAAGACTATACATGCATTGCCTTAAAGTGATTAAAAACGGTAATAGTTGGTGACTAACTCATATTGTAAGGCAAACTATTCACAATTTTACCAAAGCATACTGTCAAAATGAAGCAGCATGTGGGATGTTTTTATACATTTGGTTTGTTTTAACACATTGAATTCTTTTGTAATAAAATACACTGGAGATGAATCAGTTGATTGAGAAAACATGTCCTGAGAGCACACAGGAAGCAAGCAGGTGGCCACAGCATTAAGAGCAGATTTAGTTATGAGGAAAGCAAGCAACAAGAGCTTAGGACTAATTAGATGGACTTGCTTTCTTAAGCTCAAGATCAACAGTGTCAATCTGCAATGACCGCGCAAACATACGCTAATTCAGCAAATTGGGTTAAGTTACAAGGTCGAAGACAAATCTTAACCACTACTGCAAGCAGTACCATGTTTCAATTAACTTAAAAGCTAAGAAACTTATAGTAAAAAGCAGTTTGTTGTTAAAAACCAAAAGATTGAATAGCAAGATTTTAAATGTACTTACAGGATTTTCAACCACTCTGGCATCTAATTTCTCAAGGTGCTTACAAATGAAGTCATATTGCTTCTAAGCCAAATCAATCAAATACACTTTTAAAAGTACTTTTGACAAGGTTTAGAGAGGACAAATCAAGTAGGGAGGGGGAAAAGAAGCTCAGTAATCAGGACATTTTACAACAAAACAATGGCATTTATTGTAATTACATAAAAGACCCCTACAAGAGCTTAGGGCATACCTCTTGAAGTAGACATCGCATTTCAAATCTAGAAGGTGCATGATGCCAAAGCTACTGACAAAGAGCATTAAACAAACATGCATAAAAGGGGAAAACAGGATTAAACAGTAGACAGATACAGCTGTCCATTATCAGCATAAACCTCAACAAAGTGTCTTGCAGAACAATGCAAGTTAGATAAAATACTTGATCTATGTATGTATTCATATGAGTAACTGTATTAAGCTAGCCTGAATTTCACTCTAACAGCAAAACATTATTTACAGATTTGCATTTGGACTACTAAATGCACAAAATTGTTAATGCTAAAATAATGAGAAAAAAAAGCCAGAACACTTCTGTCTCCATGACCAAATCCCAGGGGGGAAGCAGTGCTGTCCAAAACATTTTGATTGAGACAATGGGACAAATTCCACCTTGTGGAAGGGAGAATAAACATTATGTTGGGGGGGGGACGACGACGCTGAAACAAAAGTAATAAAAAAAAAAACCTATATAAAAACAAAAACAAACACGATACCTACTGCTTTTCAGATGTTGACATCTGCGAGCAAGAAAAGGAAATCATAAATAGGAACATGTTTTAAATGCAAAAACACTTTAATAACAACTGCAAAATAACACCAAAAAGACAACGTAATTAATCAAGGGGGGAATTATAAATCAACATAAGGCATAATCTCTGTATTTGGTCCTTTAAACTCAAATCACTTCAAAAGGGTTACTTGAGGAAAGCATGGGACGTACAGAGATCAGAGACCAATACCGGTCTGTGTCTAATACCAAAAACATTCAGTAATCAGGACCTCAGAAACTGAAGAAATAAAAAGGAGCCTTAAAATTGAGTTATTCAATCACATTTAGACAAAACTATGGAAATGATTTGATAAAGGAGCCATTGAGATGACAGTCAGTGTGTAGAATCTCCAATACAACTGTTAGCCAAAACAATAATTGGTGGAAAACCACCCACCTTAAAATGAAAAAAAAAGAAAAGAAAAAAAAAAAAAAAAAAAAAACCCATCTAGTAACAGACAGGGAAGGGTGTATAATAATGTCCGGGACTTACAACATTGCAAAACTGTGATACAGGCTATTGGTCTTTAATGCTTTATAGCATCAGTGTGATTAATTGACTTAACCAGGTCTGAGCTTTAGCTGACAACAACTAATGTCAACAACATGGTCAACTATATACACACAGCACTAGAGAATCCAAAGATGATGGTTGTTTATACAATATTGTGCATACTGGGAAAACATCACTGTGAAAGTCATTTAACTATACTGTAATCACTGTTGGGCCATATCATCCACTTCCTTCCACTGGCTTATTTAATCCCAGCGTAAGAAGACACTACATACCCATTTACTTAAACATCAAAAATACAAGTACTTTTATGGAGACACAGTCAACACTAATAGAAGTTGGGTAGGAATCTGAGGAAGAAAAACAGAAGCAATGTACAAGTTCTTAGAACCCAAGGTAATACTTTTCCGTCCTTTTACTTGTGAGACTTGCTGGTTTTAAATGACACTTGTAGGATCTTGTCCCCAAGGCGATATCCATTGAGACTGGCGATGGCCATGGCTGCCTCTTCGTAGTTTGTCATGGTGACAAACCCAAACCCTTTGCATTTGTTGGTGTTGAAGTCACGAATGACTTTGACATTGGTGACTGCACCGAACGGGCCAAACATCTGCCACAGAATGCCTTCATCTGCATCTTGACCCAGGTTGTAGACAAAAATGCACCAGCCAGAGGTGGAGCTCCCAGGCGAACTCATCCCAGACATACCACTCATGTGATCTACACTCATAGGTGAAAACCTAAAAGAGAAACAGGATCAGTAAAATGTAGATTGATGCATAGGATGTAAGAAGTGGTGCTGAGTAGAAAAGCTATTTGAGACCATTTTTACCAGGATAAGAGGAAAGCTAACAACTCACACCAGAGCATTTCCTGGTGCATACTCAAGTCAATTTTAGAAACAACACTCACCTGAACCTCTGGGCCTGGTGATGAACAGGACCTCCGAAACGGCGAGACTGTGTATGATAGAGCTGAGACAGAAGCTGAGAGTTCTTCGCCTGATTGGGGTTCGCCGCAAACTTTACTGTGATGGGTTCAGAGGCTCCAGGTGGCTTCTGACCATTGAGGCCTTTAATGGCATCTTCTGCTTCTGCCCTCTTATCAAACCGAATGAAAGCAACACCACGTGACAAACCTAAGATGGAAGTGTGTTAAAAATTTGACAAGTCCTAAATAGTAAAAGTAAAAAGGAATTCAGAGACATCCTTACCTGAAGACTGATCAACCAGTACCCTCGAGTTTATGATGCGTCCATAGCGGGTAAACATGTCTTCCACATCTTTCTGTGTCATGGACTTGGGTAAACCACTAATGTAAAGATTGGCATCTTTGATTGTGTCAGAGCTTGGCCTGGCATAAGAGACCTGAAAAGGAGAAACATTCTTTAAGAAACCAATATTTTAGAAGATCATATATAAAAAAAAAAATTGTTTATAAAAATAAAAAATAAGTTACAAACAAACTGATTCAAAATTAAAAACTGTCACATATCTGTTAGTTTTACAACACATTAAGTTTAAAAAACAAAACAAGAAAGAAAAAAAACACAAAATAAAAGTCTACATTTTGTACATGGGTAACATAGCTCTACCAGTTAAAATCTTTACCAAAAAAAAGGAGAAAAAAAAATAAAAAATGTTCAAATGTATAAAAAAAGGGACAATTTCCACTTCAAACAATCCCATTTGTCCAACTAAAAATAAATAGCTACATTAGGGATTGCTGTGCAGGGCTTTGGTTCGGCACAATGTCATACTCAAGCTAAATGACTACTAGAGCCTCCCTCTCCCAAACAAACCTTTAAGACTAAAGAAAAAAAACCGTTCTTGACAAATACTGGAGGCAAAACAACATTTACTTAGATAGATCATGTCAAAACTTCAGTATAATTCTGTACCGAAAATAAAACCATGCCAAATGAATGGGACAAGCCAATTGTAAAAATGAAAATGGGTCAAAGCCTGACAACCTGCAAAACAGAGACAAAAAAAAAAATCTTGTAAAAACTGAAATCTTGTAAAACTGAAAGAAAAAAGCTTAAATCTCATACCTCTAAAACAGTTCTGAGAAGCACACTGGGCAGTATTGGGATTTTCCCTCTGCTGCCTAGCAGCCATATGAACATAGCTATCAGTTTACACATGGATACAAGAACACCTCTTTGCACGTTACCTTGATAGTTTTAGACTGTAGCCTCAGCCCATTGAGAGTACTGATTGCCCTTTCTGCATCACTAGGGTTAACATAGTTAACAAATCCGTACCCTAAACTGTGGCCTAGAGAAAAAAAAGGAAAAAACAACAAAATAAAAATAACAAACGTTTGTCCACATCCTGCAGACTAAATTAGTTTGCATAAACCAAAAAAACCCAAAACACCACATTACAGTTTACAGTCCTGTTAAATGTCTGGGGGGAAAAAAATGACATTTGTGAAATAAAAGTTTCACAACAGTTACTCATCAAATGGAAAAAAAGTTAAATGACATTATCAAAGGTGTGCATGACGGTGTGCATTACATAAGAAAATGCTGTATAGCTTCCATCGTTTCCTTAAAAATAAACAAAGAACATTAGTCAGATGCGTACATTTTCATGTAAAAAAAACTACACACTGCCAGAAAGTGTTTTTAAAAAAATAAATAAATAAAATAATCTCTGGATTACATAACATTTACTGAATGCTACACTGTACAGAAGAAATGTGGCTGAAAAAAAAATGAGCATTCAAAATAATAAAATAACAAAAATATGCAATACAGTCCAAAATGTACAGTGTTGCACGAAATGCTCCTAGAAACAAGCCCAGTCCAAATTCAACCGATTAAAGAAAAAGTAAATGTAAATAAACAAACTAAGATTAAAAAAAGAAAGCACATTTTTACACATCTCATGTAAAGATAATTTGTAACACCAAACACACAACAATATCGAGACTATTCATAAACGTTTGGTGCAGAAAATAAAAATTGGAAAAAAGAAGCACATTATATCAATCATGTACACAAAGGACAGGGTGAATTTATTTGTTTTCCAAGTCTTACCTCCCATTTTGTCCCGAATAAGCTTGGCTGACTCCACCTCGCCAATGCTGCTGAACAGACTCCGCAGCTCCTCTTGTGTCATGTTCTGTGGCAGGTAATTGACGATCAGGTTTGTTTTGGCATCTTTTGCCTCATCCCCCATATGGTCCTCATAACCGTTGGGCATATCGTAAGGCTCCTGCTATACAGAAAAAGGACAATGTTAGAGGAAAGCTTAGTCAATTATATCAGCCCTACACTAAGAGGCTCTCAGTTCAAATCTGAGTGCCTCTTCATTTTGGTCAGCTGGTGGCCTGGTGGTTAGAGAGCTGCCCCTGCGATCAAAGTTGTGGGTTTGAATCCCAGTGGGATAACTGAGGTACCCCTGAACAAGGTACCGTTCCCACACACTCCTCCCAGGGCGCTTTGTTCCTGACTGCCCAATACTTCACTTGGTGAATGTGTTAAATCCAGATAAATAATTTCACGCTGTGTGCTGTGGTGTGTTCATGCATGACTATAAGAGGCCAGGTTACTTTACTTGAGGGTAGAATTCTTTAAAATGATAAGACACCCCGTGTTACTTCAGAGACTGTTACATAACCAAACAAAGAGTGCTCTCACCTTTATGGAGCTGGCACTCTTGCTGTGTTGTTGCGAGTCTCTGTCATTACCCTGGCTCTGAACTTCACAAACCTATAGGGAAAAAGTTGTACATTAAAAACAAAAATGACATGCACAGTAAGGGGAAAACACTAGTGGTGGAATAAACTTCAGTGGTAATTCTTTAGGCATATATCTATATACGTGCAAACACGTATACACAAAATTATACATCCACATATACGCATGCATATATATATATATATATATATATATATACACACACACATATACACACACACACACACACAC
>JBBJLS010000039.1:14827632-14838684 GCA_037577275.1 Bryconaethiops microstoma
ATCTCTAAATGTGAGAAAATTGTGCTAAATGGTGAAAAATTGACACTTCTAAAATTGTTAAGCTGATTTTACAAACAACACCCCATATCTTCCTGGCTACAGACCAGAGGGACCATTTGGCGTATTATTAGCTCACAGCTCAACAGCCTGGATCCATGATGGTATGGGGGTGCATTAGTGCACATGGCATGGGTACCTTGCACATCAGGGAATCATTATTAAAGCGATTAGTAATATATTCAGGTTTTGGAGCAACATGCGCCACATTGTGAAAAATTTGTCAAAGGCTGAAAACTGTTGAAAATCGGCTGAAAATCCTACATCGGACAAGAATGGAGCAACATTTCACTTTCAAAGCTCCAGCATCTCCTCAGTTCCCAAACATTTGGAGAGTGATACAACACAATGATAAACATACCCCTGTCCCACTTTATTCGAAATGTGTTGCTGGCATCACAAAATGAGCAAATAGGTTCCAAAAAAACAACACAAATTCTTAGTTTCAACATTTGATTTTCTGTTTGATGTATCAGATATGTTAATAGGTTGCCTTTTTAATTAAATATGAGATTTCATGAGTAATTTACATTTTTAAAAACATGCTGACTTTTTTGAAAAGGGGTTGTAGATCTGTGAATAGGGTTGAAATTTGGAGTGGAAAAACCTCCAGTGACTGATATTGTAGTAGGGCTGTGCCACATAAATCCCTCACAATCTGGTACATCATGAACAAAGAGTAATGGTCATCTGAGAGTCCAATGCTGCTAAAACCACAGACGCTGGTCTACAGATATATTTTGCACAAGCGTTTGTTTGGTGTACACCAAGGGAAATGGCCTGAAAGCTCGACCCCTACAGTGAGGGGGTCAGGTGGTTATGTTGCTATTGGCATGGTTCGGGTCCGTTTCTCTCCTTAGAGCATGGGTGTCCAACTCCGGTCCTGGAGGGCCGATGTCCAGCACAGTTTGATGATAGTTCTCCTCAAACACATTCACTAAACTTGACAATTAACTGGTGAGGTGAACCAGAGAGTGCGGGAGACAGCAGTTCAGTGTACACTGTGCAGCATGTATACTAGTTTAACTTAACATTTTTAAGGGAAATGTATTAAGCTGAGTTTAAAATGAAATTAAAGTGTTTTGGCAACATATTTAGGGGCATTCAGGGTTTACACTATAAAAAAATGTTTTTTTTACCACAAAAAAATTCACGCTTTTTCACAATTCGTAGGTGCTCTTGGAACGTAGCCCCCGGAAATTTCAGGGGTTTACTGTATACAGAATATTTTAGAATAATGGTGTTCTAGAAGCTCATTGTGGCCCAATACCTCATTACGACACTTCATGTTGTTTTTTACCCTTCTACCATTAGTTTGTCACCCTTCTGTATATCAAAAACATCATATCCTGCTCCTGAAGACCTGAATATAGCCTATCATGTTAAATTAAAGCCAGGACCGGCTGCATACGAAAGGGTTAAGGGCGGAAATCCTAAATTCATAACTGCAGTTTTTATGTAAACCACAAGATGACAGCAAACACCAAGGCACCCACCCTGCTTCCCAACTACTTTTTCTTTCGTTCCAATTCTTGCTATCAAGTAGGCTACAGCTGAAGCATAGAAACCTTTTTAACCAAGTTAACATGGATTTGGCTGATACTGTTAACTTTCTCCCCCAAAAAATCCTCAAAAATTGCAGTGTGTTTACAAGTAACCATAGCCCTTTATATGTTGTCATAAACTCAAAGCAAAAAATGCAAAAATGCTGTGCTATTGGAAATTGGTCAAATTTGCAGCTGTTTTACATTTGGTCTACAAAGCATATGGACTTGGCAGTTGCAGTGGAGAGATCCAGACATGCTCCCAATTATCTCCATGACACAGTCACTTGCCTTTACCTCAAAAGAGAGAGAGAGAGAGAGAGAGAGAGAGAGAGAGAGAAAAAAAAACAGCGTAGTTAGCGCTCGCTGCTTCCTGTAGCTGGCCTGGAAAATATTGATACCTCCAAATGACTCCAATGTATTATTAAAGGGCATTACTGATTCGATTTCCACAGCCTCAACAGGGCTATCAAGCCTCGGTGATTCATCTGGTTGTTTCTGGGGGGAGGTACAGGCCTAAATGACTGTATTTTCAGACCACTGTAAGAGCCTCAAATTGCAGCGGCTAATTTGACACAGCAGATCTTCTTGGAGATTTTACAAGCTCGGGGAACGAGAGCGAGGTCCATTAGCAGCCATTCGTTCGGAGGAGGACCGTGACTGTTTTCAGAGCATTTAAAAAAAAAAGGGGGGGGACTTTCATGCATTCACATGCTTAGCACTTGGATTTGCTTTTAAATCAATTCTCTTTTTAGTTTTCTTGATGAGACTGCAGAAGACATGAACTATGAATTGCTGTGTGTTACTCTAATTGACAAAGACGGAGTTTGGATCATTCAAAAATGAAATTTGAACACTGCATTTAAGTTGTCTGTTTCTGAATTCTTTAGCATTTGTAGATTCTGTGATATTCCAACACTGAAATGCCCTTGGGCCTATCTGTGTACATTACACAGATACAGTAGAGCATTTGCATGAAGCAGATGGATTAGTTTTCTCCAAAGGAGCCCTGCTCTAATGCTAAGCAGCTAAAGGACAGGTCTGGCAAAGAGAGCAGACTTATACAAACTCAGCCAGCATGAACCAGCATATTTAATGGATGGCCAATTATAATGTGATGAGACTAATAGAAACTAGTATTGCAGAACATTGCAAGAAACACTCTTAGAAAAAACTGAAGATTGTTCATTGGTTCTCAGCTTGGACATAGGATTCTAGGAACATTTTTTAAACATTATAGAACTTTTACATTATGCGGAGGTTCTTCAAACTTCTAAGAAGTTCTTGACACTTGGAGTCCTCACATTTGGTTTTCTCTAGACAACCAAATGTAGTCCTTTAACGTTATTACTCCAAAGAAAGCTTTTTGGTGAAAACCTCACATCAATTTGCTCAAACAAGTTTTGTATAAGAGTTGCAGTACACCTTCTTGTAATATATTTAATTTTTATTTTTTAGACTCTTAGGACATGTTCTCTGGTTAATATCCTTACTTTGCAAGACAGTGGTGGACCAAGCATGTCAAGGTCATTTCCAGAATTGTGCACTGTGGCTTTACTCTGGTCTCCAACGTCCACTGTATGGACATTTGTTGGGAAGTGTTAATGGAGACATTGATTTGTAACCTAGCAACTGTCGCTAATTATGAATGATGGCCCACTATGGAGCGCAAGCAGCAAAACCATTTGTCGAAAGCCCAGTCAGGTGTCATTTCCCACCTGAGAGACTTGCTCAATGATCCCATTGTGACCATACAGGCCAGTCAAAAACGATGTGGTTGAAGTCAGGCTTTCTTGTAGCACCTGGATTCATGCTTTAAAACTGACAAACAAGGAACAACAATGCCTGCAATATAACAAAAATGGCTAGTTCAGTTCCATTATAGTCTGTGACCTGCACACAAAGTATGAAGAGGTGCATATTTTCATCTCACACTGGCCCCAATAACTAACTGTGTGAATTATATATTGGTTTCTATCCAGTGACCCCTCTCCTCTCTCTTTTCATGCCTCATGCTCCTCTTCACTTTGCACGAGGAAGTAGGAACAGCGAAAGCTAATTAAAACTCATAAGTGTTTCATGTTTTATTTCGCCACATTTAGGCTGGTTGGCTGGTGAATAATGAACAACGCAAAAGCGAAGAAATCAATTTTCCAGCTACAGGAGCAGAATAAACAGAGCTAGTGTGTTAAACGAAATTAAAGGCAATCACACCTGAGCCTTGTGGATAATAGGCGCCAGGGTCCATTAAGAAATGCATCGCGCTGAGCCGCCACCAAAGGAGCCACCGTGCCACTTTTAGATAGATGCAGAGTGTTTCGTTCTCAAACGTCCAGAAAAACAGGTGCCACGTTTCATTTGCACCTCCAGCCTGAGCTGCATGCTGTGTATGAAACACAGGACTGCTAAAAGGAAATGGTGTTGCGTATTCATTTTTTTTTTTTGGTGACAAAAATAGATGAAAGTAAATCTTACCATTGCAGACCACAATAAAGGCGCACCCCTTGATGTTTTTGTCTCATTTCCTCAGAACCCTAATGGGAAGGTAGACTTGTGAGGTTGTGTTCTTGAAAAATAAAGGCATCATAGAACAACCATTTTTGGCTCCCGGAAGAAGTTTTCGATGCAGTGTTTCCCGGCCCAGGCCTTAGGGATCACTTGATCACTTGATAGTTTCAGGTTTTTGCTCTTTCCCTGACCCCAATACACAAACATGAGGAACTGTCTGGTGGGCCCCAAACACTGGGGTGAGAAACACTGCTTTAAAGAACCGTATTTGTGAACGGAAACATGAAGAAGTTTTTTGTTAAGGTCAGCCAAAAAGGTCACATAGTGTGTAGGTTATATACAAACACTAGATTTTGGTAAGACTTTGAGGAGCACAGTCAAGGTCTTACTTAAGGGCTTTGTTTGAAAAGCACTAATAATTGCATCATACAAACTATAAAGCAAGACAGTTTACATAAAGCTATGCTTTAGGTTATGGAATATATCTTGAGGTTTTAGTGTCTCATTAAATTCTACATAGCTCTAAAGTAATGGATACTACCCATGAGCTGTAAGAATGAAATGCCAATTATTAACTTAGATAATTGACTTTGTGCTTTGTGATAATTAACTTTGTGCTAATAATTGTTACTTTGTGCTCAGTCATTTGCATAACAAGAACCTGCCAGTTTATTGCACCTAACAGTGCAATATTACTGACCTGCAAGTATTTACTAATACAGGTCATCATGAACAAAGCTGAATGCACTGCAAATAAACCTTTTAGAAGTGCCTACTTTGGACTTCACTGAACAAATAATTATTACTGAATAAAATAATTAACTGCCAATTCCTCAAAATAAAGTGATATCCAGAATTTTTTCCTAAAACTTTTGTTTTAGGAGTTCAGGTAGAAAATGTCCTGCAAACTTTCCGACGTGGGTGCTGAAGTAGCAGAATTGGCAGTCAGTGCCTTGGAGGCAATTTGAAAAAGCGTGGTAGCGCCATGGAAGCAGCGGAGGAAGCATGTGCTCATATATCCACTTTGCTGCAACCACAATGCTCTAAAAAGATAATTACCTCCTTCCATAGACATCAGCAAGGAGCAGTTTCCAAAAATGGCTTTGCAACAAAGCACCACTGTTATTAATTTGTGGTGTCTGAATACATTTTCCTCATCAATAAACCTCTCTGTTTATACTCATGAAGACCTACTTTTTTGTTCATATGAGTACAAAATCAAACCATCAGGCGTGCCTCAAATATTTCAAATATTTGAGTTTTTGTTATTTAGATTTCTATATTTAGTATTTGGAAAATGAGTCTTTAACTCTTTAATCCCCAAAAGAATACTACATACCTCTTTCTGACAGTTTTCACTGTTAAAGGCTTATAGATCACTTTTTAAGATAAAAAATTTATCATGATATCAGAAAAAAATTGCATTTACATGACAAACCTGAAGACTGTTACTTAAAGGCTGATGGAACACAGCCAACACCATCAGAATAGTAATCATTATGATTAAATAATAATTAATAGCTTTGATGTCCTCACTATTCCTGTGAAATCTGGAAATTTTTGAACAATACGTGTAGGTGTTTCCCAACTTTTGACTGCTAGTGTATGGGCACACATATTGCAGCACATTGCCTTTTCAATCCATTATAGATAAAAGTCTGGTCTCAGCCACCTCTAACACAGCTAACACTGCGCTGTCACTGTAGTATTCCAGCAAATCCCATCTCTACATCTGTCTCTGCACTTCAAGCCTGATCAAGAAACCAAAAGCTTCCTCTGTGACAGAGTTACCTGACAAATACTCTAGTGGACTGAGTACGGGACACTTGAAATGATTATAAAACGGAAAGGGAATAAAAGGGAATCAATTTATTCGCTGAAATTGTTTACGTATCTGCATGCGACAGGTTGTCTGACTAAAAGGGTTTCCGTCCTGCTGTTCGGGGCCTGAGAGAAGCCCACAAGGCCCGCCCTGGATTTGCATTTATATAGTTTCAGCATCAAAATCACATAACACATTTTTATCTTCATTAGGGGCCTAATAAGGACAGGCTATCAATGCAAATCTGGAATATTAATAGCATCTTCCCCAGCAAAGACTAGAGGCTACACCTTCTCCATGAGTGGTGGACACATGTGTGTTCTCACTGCCTACTCATAGACTTCTGGATGTTTCTCCAAAATTGATGGGAAAATCCTTAGCCTCAGTTTTACATCAAAAGCAGTAAAAAAAAAACGGCAAAAAGTCTTCGAGGTGTTTAGTGAAGGCCTAAAATCTTTTGGCACCTTAGAAAAATATGTGCTTGTTCTCTTTAAATATTTAATAAATACATGACACTCGTGGTGATTCAATTCTAGATTTCAGTAATGCTGTTTTGTCATTGTTAATTTTGTTGGAAACATCTTGAGCTGCCTGGTAGGATATTGTTCAATCAGGATCTTTTTCTCTGGTATCTAGGCAGATACGGCAATGTGAGCTCCCTCACTGGTTAGGCCATTAGGAGCTGGACAGAAGTGACAGTTTTGCAAGTGACAGAGGAATTACCTACATTTTGATTCTCAATATGTGGGACTAGATTGGTTAAAAAAAAGGCTTTTTGAAACTTCTAAATATGTCACTGACTGCAAGTACTGCAGGTCTAAGCAGGTTTCAGTCAGATGTTAGAAACAACAGCAGCAGCGGTTTTGCACCAGCTCTCTTTACTAAAGGAGTCACTTAAATACTGATGCATGAGGAAAACGTCTGTATTCAAATGTCTGTATTGTAGGTATAATACACAAGCCTAGCACTAACGTACTATTAGAAATGCCATACGTGTGCCAGCAGAAATGGGAATTTTCTGTTCACAGTATATATTCTTCAAAGGTGGGGCGTTCAGCTCTGGTTCTTGGTGGGCTGGTGTCCAACACAATTTGGTGAGCTACTATCTCAAACACACCTAATTCAACTCATCTCTAAATGGGAAAACTAACAAAACTGTGCTGGACACCAACACTCCAGGACCAGAGCTGAGCACCCCCACTTTACATCTTCACATTGCTGCTATTATTAATGATAATGAAGACACTCTCTTCTGAGCCAAAAGAAGTGCCAATCACACTTCGAAATGTTTCTTATGTGGCCATGCTGTGTTCCAATTATTATGGACTTATCTATGATCCACCCATAAGTGCATTGTATCCTAGCTACTGTTGGATGGGCTTTACAGACAAAACCCTCTCATTAGGTTACTCATTAGGTTAAACCAATTTAATCTAAAGAGAAATTTAGTTTACAGTAACCAGTCACCAGTTTAAAATGCTACACTACCACCTCACTGTGAGGTTGCCATGTAACTGGGGTAACATTAGCACTAGTGTCATTTTCAACCTAGTCCACTATGTCACTAATCACTAAACCAGGCAGGCTGGAAACGATACAAATACTAATGTTGCCTTAATCACATGGCAAACTCATAGTGTAAGTTGAAACTGTGGTTTACTTAAATAGAATTCACATATTGGGGGTACTTTCTCAGCTTGGGATGTTGCTTATTCTCACACCATACTGTAAGACAAGGCTGTTAACGCTCTAATGATGTCTGTTTGTAAATGAAACTCTCGAAAAAGCAAAGTCTAGGCGTTTCACCTGCCTTAAATAGCTGTGAAGATCAATAAAGTCTGAACTTGACCTGAAATCAATAACAGTAGCAAATCCTAGGAACATTGTGTTTACATGAATTCCATACACAAGGGGGGATGGTGTGTGTCACAAGAGCAGCTGCTGGACGGGGGCAAGCCAGAGGGCAGGAATCCACTGCCCATTTAAATGAGAGATTAAGCTCATTTATGGCTGTTATTTGATAAAAGACAGAGCGTAGTGGAGCACTTTTGAAGGTTATGCTTATGTGGAGGAGATGAAGGTAAAATGGACCAAACCCAGGTAGAGTTTGTTAATTTCCATGAAATTATTACTCAAGCAGTAAAAGTCCAAATAAAAGTAGCTACGAAAACCGAAATGAGCAAAAAAGTGTCAGGCCAAAAAACAGAACTGCAAACAAATCCATAGAATCGGTGAAGGAACTGAACTCTGTTGGGTGCTATGCTTTTTACGGCATCCGAGTCTAAAAAAAAAAGCTGAAGCTCAAAAGTGAGAGGTGTGAGCGACAGCAAAGCAGTCCAGATGCTGTCACCAGCAGAATAACACGAAACACAAATAAGGAGTTAGGAGGAACTGAAAGTGGAGCTGAGAGGAAGAAGGTTTCTCTCCTTACAAAAGAAGTGATGAGAAAAGAAAGTCCATCAAATTGAAGTATTTTACTTAAGTATGTGACAGTAAAGAGCTCACCTTTGAGCTTTACTGAGTATGTGCCATGTGGCATGTTTTTTTTCTTTAACAAACATGTGAAGTGCATCACTTTTAGCATCGCACACACATTTCGCCGGATTTGGTGTGCCATTGCCGCATTGCTCATATCGGGAGGATGGGTATCAAAACAAATTAACCGCTATCCTCAAGGCACAGCAGCCAACAGGCACTGATAAATGAAACAATAAAGATGAAAACCTAATCTTACTATATTGAAATGTTGGCCATCGTCATTTGGCAGCATGAATTTCCTCATCGTTCTTCCATGAATGCTAATTCAGGGAGGGGGGTATATACATAAATATAAACGTACAAGCATTCTTCCTTCTCTAGGGCCTTTGCGTTTGTCTGATGGATCCACTGTCTCATTGCATCATCCCTTTGAGATTTACCAACGGCAAGGACATCATTAAAAGCTCAGTGAATCACAAGCTTTAAGACAAACGTGCCAGTTAGCTTTAACAATGACATGGCAAGCCCCTAGACAGTAAAGTCTGAGATTTCAAAATCTCAGCAGTACCTACCTGAGGGAGACAAATCCAATCGGGTCCTAACCCTGGGAGTGTAACCCCAAACAGAGGCCAACCACACCAAAACACTGACCTTATCAACCAAAAAAGGCCCATTTTCCCTCTGGCCCCGATAAAATACAATACTTATTATGAGGATGATGTAGGAGTGTAGGAGTGAGCGAACCACTGATAGATCACATGACATCTAGGAGGGAAACATTTTTCCACCAGAACTTGTACTATTGCATTTGAATGTGATGGCATCACTGAGACTGATATCAACTTTTCATGTTAATGTTAATGAGAACAAAACAACATGTAGTTACAATGTGCAATACAGCAACACCTTCATATTTTCATGATAAAATACATCATGATAGACCTTTCCTGGGTCACTACTCATATCATGGATACTCTCACCAATCTACAGCATATATCACGGAAAAGACCTGCCAAAGATTATTTATGGAGAGTAAAACAGTCAGTGTATACAATTAATATTGTGTTATTATATTTTATCCTCATGCCTGTTGTAGTTTCACCAAATGATGTGTTCAATATCATACACCATTTCCCAGCTGCCCGAGTCATCTAGTCAAGTGTAGTCTTGCGAAATGGTTAAGTTCTAGTGTTTATGTTAGTCGGAGATCCTCAGGTAGATCTATTTCCAGCTCTACAGTATGCATCCAAATGTTTATAAACAACAATCAGCCTTGCGAATTTCAAAATGTTCAAATGTTTAGTTTGAGTCTGTAATGTCATCTGCTGAAAAAAGTCAGTCTAACAATGTCTCTGGATTCAGAAGCTGGGGAACCCCATGGTGTGCCTACAGCCTTTGCTGTATATATTAAAATCCATATATTACACAACACTGAGCTTTACATTGAAATAATACAGTATTTTTCCACCCATTTCAGTTGATTATTATTGTTGAGATAACAACTGCACAAAAACGGACACTAAAATGTTATTTATATATTTTTAAAATATTTTTAAAAATTACATGCTGCTGTTCGGTTCTGTTGGTTCTGCTTTTTTTTAACATTTTGGAACAATGGAAGAAATACTTAAGTATTATTAATAAAAGTAATATGTTGGTTTTATTTTGTTGCTACTCTATTTCAACTTTAAATGTGTTGATACTTTCAACTGTATTTAGCACCAGTGCCTTTCTTCAGCACTTAAATTCCTGAGACACCTACTTTGGAGAAAAGGCTCATTTGAGGTTTTCATATAAAAACACCATGTTGCCAGGTCAGTGAAAATGACTCCACTCCAGACCTCACCATCGTAGACCATAATTTGGAGAGTGAGGTACGAACACTGCCTAACTGCCTAAACTTGTGTTTGTGTGTCTCTTAGTTACAGTTCCGAATAATCTGGAATCCATTTGGGGCTGTTTATAACCTTTTCGATTCACAGCTTACCCGCCACTTAATTCATTATTTACCTACTGTAAGTGCTGTCTCGTCTAGCACTTAGCAGCCAGACAGATAGCGTGGACGGGAAAAGGGTGCACAGTCTAGTCGGCCTCAATGGAACAACGGCCTTCAGACGGAAAATAAACTGATATGCTTCAATTTCGAATGGATTTGAACTTTTCACTGACATTAAGGGGCTCAAAGGAATAGTTCAGACAAAAGTATTCGAACATGGCTGCTACCACTGTTTTTAGGTATACATTTTACTTTTGTTCATTTTTTACACGTGCATGAAAAATTTGAAAAGATCTGCAATGTCAAAAAAAACCATACAACTAAGTTTATTTAAGATTATTGAACAACTCTGAGGTGTGTAATGACAGTTTGCACAGTTCACTGAGTATTAATGTCCATTACCTTTATGTCACAGTGCCACCTTAAAACTGAAAGAGCAGACTTCAAACCACACATACACTATATGGGAAAAAGTATTGGGACGCCTGACCATTACACCAACAGGGACTTTAATGACATTGCATTCAAATATATAGACTTTAATATGGATTTGGTCCCCCTTTTCAGCTGTAACAGCTTTCACTCTTCTTGGAAGGCTTTCCACAAGATTTTGGAGTTTCTGTGGGAATTTGTGCCCATTCATTCTG
>JBBJLS010000039.1:14849688-14871004 GCA_037577275.1 Bryconaethiops microstoma
ACTAGCAGTCTTGGGAATCGAACCCACGACTTCTTGATCGCAGGGCGAACGCCCTAACCACTAGGCCACCATCTGCAGCATAGTTGAACCTGTCTTCCATATCTTTGTCATATGATTGCCTACCATGATCAAAAAATGACTGACCTAGTATTACAGATGCAGCAGATAGAAATTAGGAGGAAAAAAGGGACTGGGGCCCTCCTTTAACTATATATTTAAAAAAAATCAAACATTCCTGCAGTCTTCTGCCAAGTCCCTTGACCATAAATCTGAGGAAGGATTGGAATGAGTTTCATCAGTTTTCTGCTTTTGTGATCCACTCTGCCATTAACTTGGGATTATTATTACAACACAAGACTTTCTGGACCACCAACATGCAGATATGCTTGCCAATTAGCCAAACAAAGAAAATGGAATACAAAAAAGCAAAGAGAAATATAAATGAGGTCCATTATAATGGTGCATCTGGGTCTTTGACAGACAGAAATCATGCCATCCGCAAGAGTGAACATTCTTCAAGATGCCTTGGCATTTTCTCAAACAGATAAACCAATTAAACACCGTGTTAGAGATAAGATGGGAGACAAAGCAGATGGGGGCAAGTTTGTGCGCTCGTGGGGAGATTAAGCCTAATCGGCGTTTGCATACCTCTTGGAAGTCAGTTTTTGTTTTTTTTTTTTGTTTTTTTGACACATATTACCAAGGAAGTTGTAAGTGGCTGACACCTGCACCGGCCCATGTAGGACGGATTAGCGATGCAGGGAAAGATGCAGCATGTACTGTTTGACCGCTGCTCTGGGGATGAGACCTGATTATCAATGAGGACTAACCTGACCCTCCCTCCACACACACACACACACACACACACACACACACACACACACACACACACACACACACACGCACACACCCTCAGGCCCTCTCCTGAGCCCAGTGCTGTGTGTCAGAGCTTGTTAGAGCAATCTAAGCCAGGCGAGGAGAGAAGGACAGGTCCAGAGAGCACAGTGAAGGGGGTCTCAATCACAGTCCAGGTTTTCCCCTGGTAAGCAGAACCACCCCACACAACCACCACCACCAACTCCCCCTTCAGCAAACACACACACATGCCTATCCGCCATTGGCGGCTTTAGGCAGATGCAGCCTCGATGGTGAAGCCTAATTGACAGGTTAATGGGTGAGGAAACGCACTGGAGGGTCTAATGCATCATTAGGACAACTGTCTGGTAATTGTGCACTGCGGCAAAACTTGGCAGTTGACACCTGGGTTGAAGTGTAGTTATCCTTAAAAAAAAATGCACGCCCAGGGGCGTCTTGCTGACAGGGTTTATATCGTATCAGAGCCGCTGACTTGCAAACAAAGCTAAAACGTGGGCACACGCTCACACACATATACACAAGTAGTGATAAAACTTCCCCAAGAGCTTCATCGGGTCTCTCCATTCTCCAGATATCCACTATGAACCGCCAAATGTCAAAGGCATTCCTCTTTAAGTTTTGCATTTATTTTACTTTGGAAGGCTTCATGGACTCCCATCAGTAACGATTAACTCCCATATTGTGTGATAAGTTCAAGGTAAATTCGATTTACATGAATCAAGTGACAGCATTTTTTCATCTGTAGCTGGACCAATAAGGCTCGGCTGCTTCCTTTGCATTCAAAACAATCGAAAGAAAACATTGTTAGTGAGATATTGCCAGTAATGGTGCCAGATATGAAAGCCCGATTCACCTTTTTGAGAAATTTCAGCAATCATTAAAGGTCCTCTGCAACTGCCGGACAATGCATTCCTGGCTTCAGTATTTATGATGAGATTACCACAGTTTTAAAAAATATAGAGCCTGGATAGTTGGTCAAAACATCAGACACCAGAGATTTCAGTGTGCTATTACCTGCAATATAATACACTAAGTACCAAACACTTCTAACAGTTGCTCGATAAAAGTTGGTGAAATTGCTCTTATTAGGAAATTGTGCTGATTTCAAATCCTGCTGGCCCTCGTACACTCTTCTTCTGGGGGGAGAAATGCATCCAAAAAGCTAGTCGATGGCATGCTCGCTAGCTGTGAAGGCATCGAAAGGGGTCTAGGCATAACGCATTCCAATAATGACACAGCCCGCTGCCTCCACTTCTCCAGATCAATGGGATCTCTGAAGACCTCCCGGGTGAATGAGACTGTGAAGTGATGGCCTAGGCCAAGAAGAGACCTCGCAAAAAAAGGCCCCAGTTGCCGGACTGTCCAACTGTCCTTAGCATCTTGCTCATAACAGCATTAATGAGGATATTTCTTTAACGAGTTCTAATGAATAACACTAATTAGAAGTCTCTGGAGCATTTTATCACCAGGGTGTTATCTACATCAGTGATAACAGTGGCTTTAATGGGGTCCTGGACATTAAAATGCAGAGAGTTAGGAAATATGCTGCATCATAATGGTGCTGATGTACAGGATAGTCTTACAAATGTGGAGCAATGGCAATATAGAAGACCATCATACAGTTACATAACTAAGCATTAGGCATAAATAGTGTATACAAGTAATATACTGAATAATCTAAATGGAAGATAGAGATAATGTGATTCTGAAAAGTGCCCATGCTAACTATACACACGACAGTCAGTGCTGGGATCTTGCAGTTACTCTATGCTAATCCAGAGCTTGGAGAAGAGGCAAAAAGCTTTCCCTGTCATTTGTGATTACATGGCAATCACTAGAGTTCCTCCATCTTACTGGGTGCATACTGTAGCTATCCCCATAACAATTTCCTGTCAGCTCCCTTTATCAGAGCTGAAATGACATAGAAGCTTCACTTTTCCAGCAAAATGCCTCTTTCACACCACCAAGATCCTCCCTGAGCTATTTCTCCACTTACTGCCTACCGTCAGGGTCATATTCAGGCCCAGTAAGAGCAGATGTGTTTCTCAACACAAATACAGTACATGGCTAAAAAGAACATAAATCGGGTTGGGTGATATATTTTCATATCATGATCATTATTTAAAATTATTTAAAATTCAGCCATGAATTTATGTTTAGAGTGATGTTACATGGTCTGGAAAACACTGTCTGGATAGCTGACTGGATATAAGTTTATCATAGGATTGGCATTCATTTTCTAATTCTTTCCTTCTGTTCTTCATTGTCTTGAATTTTGTTTTTGCATTGTGCCTGTTCCAACCCATACAAGCTAAATATAATAATAACTGGTGTGACATTGTATTCCAAGCACTGCATTGCATATTGGCTATATGCCCCCCACCCTCTTATATGTAAGCTGGTTGACTGAACTGAAGCTTGTGTGTCTTACTATGACGCTCTTCCAATGAACACTGTTATGAAAATCTGATAAGTGATATTTTGTTGGCCTTTCACTGTGTTTTCATACCCTCATGTTTCAAACGTGTTCCAAAATATCTTTACTTTAGTTTTGTCTCTAACAGTGTAGAATAACAAACACATGCTACAGAATTAGCAATTCTCCCATATAATGTGTCAGCAGGTGTCCTGTGTCACATATAAATGACCTTCAGTCTTCATTTTATGAATTCGGGAGAGCACATTTTCTCGTGAGATCGAAATTCACCTTTGAGTAAACCACATCAATACGTCCTTGTCCACCAGGAGGGAGAATGCTAAAAATGCTAACGCCTCGCCAACAGGCCATCTTTGTTTTAGCATTAGCACTACACAGGAATGCTGGGAGACAGGAAGCGGCCTGCGGGGTGAAGCCCGGGCCTGATTGACAGCTCGAAGCATCCCAAACCGAGGGGGCCCAGCACTTGTCAGTCAAGTCAGTGAGGGGGGGGAGAGAGAGAGAGAGAGGGAGGGAGAAAGTGGAGGACTGGCACATTCCACGGTGTGTTTTAATAGGATTGCTTCCCCATGCCTGAGGATCTAATATTCACCCATTGCGCACCAATCCACTATTCACTTGCACAAGCAGCAAATGGTAATATTTGGAGGGCACCCATGGAGACATATAATTCCCTTGCAGCAAGCAGGTTTGTATTATAAAGAATCATTCTCCCACACAACACACAAGCCGATTTTTCAGGCAGGACTGCTGGAGTAGTCGAATTAAAGGGCCAACAATTGTGGAACCGCCTGTGTGTGTGCAAGCGATATCACTGGCGTATTTCTATTTCACCACTTAAGCCAATGAGTAAATGAATCTGTGATGTCAGTGTATATTTCACTTGTGATGATGATGGCTGACACTAGTAAAGGATTGTAAAGGATTGTGGTTTAGACCCACCCATCCTCTTAAGCCCCTTGCTGCCGAAAGGCTATGAGGGAAAGAGGCCTGTATACGGCCTAATGTAGACAAACTTCACATTCAATTTCAAATTCACACATAAAATCTCCAAAAAGGAAATAATTGGATGATCGTGTTTTATATTATGACCTTTTGAACATTTGTGCTCAAGGTCGCATATGGAAAGAAAGCAATTATGGTGTTTTATTCCAGCGGCGCATGAGAATAGAAGGTACCTTATTCCATTACGTTCCCCTTATACAGTCACTCAGAGGTTTAGTGTGATATTGAGCCCAGCGCCAAAGAATGACTTCTTCATTAAGGAACCCAGAGGAAAACTTAACACCTTTGTACACAATCACTTGATCACATGTTTCTATCTTGATATATATATGTCTTTTTCCAGCCGTCTTTTATTTCCTGCTGGCTTTAAATCTGCCCTTGCTCCTTTGTAGGCCCTGATGCAGTGTTATTATGGCCCCCGCGGGAGAGGTCTCCATATGCTTTAATATAAACACTTTTGCAGCTGCAAAAAAGTAAAAAAAAAAAAAAAGAAAGAAAAAGAAAAAAACACAAGGAGAGACTGAGATCAAAAGATAACATCAGCAGAAAGCCCTCCTACCCCCACCACCTACCCGGTCCAGCAGCCCCTACTGAAAACAGGCAGTAACTGAAGTCGAGGCAATGATATATTCAAGAACAACATACGTTTTATGTTATCATTATTTCAACACATTTCGTGTTAATGCATCGGACGTCAGATGTTTAACTTTTGTAATGTGAACTCAACAAGAAATCAAATTTACTGATAACAAACTCAAACTACACATTAAATATCGTAATTACTTAATGAAGTATGTTATTCCACATTTAGGCCAAAATGACACAGTGTATCTGAAAGAGTGATGTATTTAAAATCACACCATTTGTGTTAAAAGTAACAGAAAATCTTTTAAGCCTATTTGTGCCCAAATTGTCTCCTGTGATTTTATGCAAATTGATGTACAACCGCTGACCCATCTAAATGTGATCAACAGTTGTTTTTCCTTTGTGCAAGAAATATATTCAGGTGCTTCTTAAAATGCATGGGTAATTTGAACTAATTTTTGTGATGTCTTAGCACCAAAATTCCAAACAAATCCATAACAAATGTAACACAATTGTGTTCTTTCATGGTTCTGTAAGAACACTAGATGATCACAAAAGAAATATATTGGGGTGCACTGAGCAACTTTAGATGCCAGTAGGCTTGGACATGTAGTTGTGTAAAAAAAATAACACACTATGTGTTGTTTTTAACACATCTGCTTCGAGACTGTGTGGAGGAGAAGGAGGAGGAGGAGGGCCCGGCCAAGGCTAATGCAGGGGAGCTGGCCGGCAGGATCTGCGGCGGTGGTCCCAGCATGAGCCGCCTCCGGTGGGAACTGAACCGGGGCATTCGGGACGCCCTCACTGCCTTTACCCCCGGCTCGCCTTTCACTCCTCCCTGAGAGCGCTCAATAATTCAGAACCAAAGCCCTCTCCAGAGATATTATAAAAGCAAAAGGGATCGTTCCCAAATTACAAATGGGCTTAAAGATGATTGCATATGACATGTTCCACTGACTTATAAGTATTTCTTTCCTACTGCTGCATTCCCAGTGATACTAATTCGCAAGGAGTGTGAAAATGCGCTTGAGTGCTGCTTACTATGTTACTTGTTTGCAAAAATGAGTCAAATGGCACAGCATTATTAACCTACATGGCGACCTCTAAACACTGCTCTTAATGGCATGGCTGAACTTCTTTTGTGGAGCTTGGTTTCAGACGTGATTAGCAGGTTCTTAGGTGACTATGTATGTGGAGGGACCTAGACTTTGGGCTTCAAACACGTTAACCATCTCCAAGTTGTGAAAGCACAGATGAGGATGAAGTCATGAGGTCTTGACAGCTTTCATTCCATCCTAACTGCAAAATTGCATCAAGATGGAAACAACTGTTGGTGAAAAGACTTGTCATGGTGATGTGTGGATTTAAGAAACAGGATATGTCCCATTGCTCCAAAACAGGAATTGTCAGGATGTGTCCTTTCAGTTCCATAGTTCCTATACACTCTTAACAAGGGTTCCTCAGTGGCTCTTAGCTTGGACATACAGTTTTATTAAAAAAAACCCATTTGTTTGTATTAAACCTTTTGAGTTATGTCGAGATGCTTTAAAATTTTACTCACATCTTATTTACCCTGGCAGGGATTTAAACAGGCATTTACTGGAGGATTCATTAGGGAACCAACAATGGTACTTTTATGGCATCACTAAAGAGGATCCTTTTCTGGCAGTTACATTGTACTACCCATGAATATGTATTCCAAAAACAATCTAAAAAGAACAGTCTAAATGGAGTGTCCATTGTGCCGTCACAAGCAATTGAGAATGGATCAAATTCTTTTTTTGCAGGAACATCTGAAGTCCGTTCTTGTGGCCTCATTCTTTGATGGGACTTGCATATGGGTTGAAATGACCCAAACCTAAAAGCTCAAGCTTACTTCAGGCTAGCTTAGCATCCTGTCTGCTCTCTGCATTAGCTTAGCGCTCAACCATCACCCATCAGTCTCTGAATGTGTTCTGGCTAAAGCATGTGGAGCCAAGGTAGAGTGTTCAGTCTCAACAAAAAGTAGACTGTGTGGGCTAGAAATTAGGCCCAAAGGAAATTGCTTCACTCAACACCTGGGCACTGCAGGAATGCCTCTCCACACCAGCGCAGTGCGATCAAAGCGCGGCCCTCGACGGAGACCTAATAAAAATAAATAAATACTAGCTTGTACCAAGCCTGTCGAGAGAGAGGAGGCGGCCTAGTTGGTGTGAGGAGACAGGGAAGGGGGTTTGGGGGGCTTCAGGGGTGCTAAAGTCCCCCAACCCTGAGGCCTGCTGGGGTGACGCCTGCTAATGGCTGAGGGACTAGAAGGAATGTGTGGCCTTGTGTGTGCGGTTGGAGCTGTGGGACCTAGCAAAGCGAGCTAATGTGATGTCAGAGGGCACCAGTGCTGTTCAAGGCTGTGTGTGCAGTCTGAAAGAGACAGAGTTAGACCAAAATCCTAACAGGCGACTCTGTCCACACTGCGGCCTTGGGCAGTTATTTTTAGACATGCAAAAACAGTCCTGTGTCTAACACATTAGCCTTACGAGCTATCCCATTCATATTTTATGTCTCGTCCTCTGATAATGTTTCTGTCTAAGCTCAATGACTGTGCTGTTATTTAGACTAAGGATGTCTGCTGTGCTGCTATTTTAAAAAATTGTATATAAAAAAACTCCCACAATGTGCATTCATCAATCACAAACAATTTGCTGAAATGTGTTATTTTTAGGCTTTATTCAATATTTCGATAATTATGTGAAGAAGGTATTGTCTGTGATGACACACCATCAATTTACACACATTTTTGTCAAGTTATCTGCTTTGAAATTTTATCTACACATTTGAAATAGGATAAATAGTACTAATTAATTATACATTTTTTATAATTATAACTTTACTCAGTCCATCCAGGCCAATTATGCTCTCTTGGACACTTTGGCCATGGATGGCTGTGGAGTCACTGGGGACTTTTCAACACTAATGTTTATAGCATGTTAGTCATTTCTGCAGACCTTGCAATACTGTTAAATGTATGCAGAAGATCCTAATATGCAAATAAGCTCTCTCATAATAACACAATATTGATATTGTTATTGTGTTATCCCATGTAGCCCAAATGCCTTTAATGAGAACTGTAGAGGAGGAAGCTAGAGCCACACTGTGAACTTGACATGTAGCCTGTGTTACTTTATTGATCCATCTGCAAAGAAACTGCATTTCCATCAGTCTACAAGCCCCTGTTTACAATGGAAGGCCCTGTAGCCAAAAACTGCGTTCTGACAGGCAGGAATGAAATAAAAGCTGCTAAAAGCTCTGCTGAACATCATTAATCATGTGCTGGCATTTTTAAATGATGCATAATATTAACAGCTTTGTAAATCACATTGTGCAATAGTAACTTTGCCCGAACAATGAAAACAGCATCTAAAGACCACCTAAAGTCTGAGAACAATGTGCTGGTGTTTTTTATGAAATAAATCTTGAGTTCAGAGAGATCTGACCAAAAAAAAACTTACTCACTGAGGCCTCAAAGCATCTGGGACCAGGACAAGAACATGAAAAACAGTGTTAGATGATGCAATCACATTAATTACTGTCATAAAGCATGCTGGAAAAAAAGGCAGCTGATGAAAAACATGTCTCTTGTCTCTTCCCAGCGCACAGCAGCTACGTCAGTTTAGAATAATTGTCTGAATTTAGGAAATGAATATGTAGTCATATTCTGAGAAAAAAAAATTACAAAGTGTAGCCCAAACTAAGTAGACCTATGTACAAAACCAAATCAAAGAACAAATTAATTAAGGGTTGTTTGTCTTGGGTTGTTTTTAATTAAATAATCCCCGCAAGACCTCATTTTACTTTTAAAAAGAGAGCTTACATACAGACAGACAATCAAATCATTTAAAATATCCGTAAGAATTCTTGCGTACTGCACACCACCTTCTTGGAATGTGGCCATGAATTCAAAAATGGTAACTAATCATATTTGGGGCTGAATATTGTGCGAGACAGATTGATATAATGCCCTAAGCCAAAAAAAAAAAAAAACAAACCCAAAATTGCCACTTTTCTTCCCAGCAAGCCACCGCCATGCCAAAATGAAGAAGAAAATTCCAACAACAAACGTGCCGGTATAAATATTAATCCCCTCTTAAATATTAATTTTGTGGTGACATTTGCATCCGTCTTTGATCATATTTATATGACTCTCCTTTTTTTTTTTGTTTCCTAAGCTCCTTGCTTCGTGTCACTAAAGCCAATGAAAGATTAATGGCTGGTTTCTTGCCGGAGCCTCCAGCTCAGCCTGGCTCTGCTGCTGGATGACGAGCAAAAATGCAACTGCTCCGGTTCGCCAATGCTGCTGGTTGAATCGGCATATCTGTGTGTGTGTGTGTCTCTACTTCTCTCTCTCTCTTTCTTGCCCTCTCTCTTAGGGCCTGCAGTGTGTGGAGAAAGCTGACACACTGTAGTGTTTTCTCTGTCTCGGGTCAAACCGGCAGCCTCGAACGAAGCCGTCTGGGCCGTGTTTGCTTACACCGCCAGGATTAACTCGTCCGTCATCTTCGAGTCCAGCGGTGTGAACAAGAGCGAGAACACAGCTCCATATTCACTCACACACCATTCAGACCCTTTTCACTAAGACCTGCCAAAGCCTGCAATAACAAACCTCCGATGAGATGACCACAAGAATTAGCCAAGCGGCCGTCTGTCTAAATTTTTTCCCTTTCTCTGGCAGATCAGTTCACGGCAGGCCGGATGAAGAAATGTTCCTTCTTTTTCCACAAGCAGAAACACATCTGACTGCTTCCTGCACTCCTGACCTGACCCTAATCTCAAAAACTGGCATGCGTTCCAGAAGCGAGAACAGCATTAGCTACACTGGATGAAAAGATATGGTCACAAACTAACTGTGGTTAACATAACTGTGCTACCTGCTCTGCTCCTTGATCCGCTCCTGTGTTTTTGTGCTCAGTGGTCTTGAAAACCATTGATCACTAACATGTTTTATGATCAGTGTCACATCGCTGGGTTGGTTTTCTGGATGTAAATTAGGCCTTGTCTTGGTCTAAACTGCAGTGAAAAGGAATTTTCACTATAAAAATCCTATTTAATACTGTTCAGTGGGCTCTAGCTCAATGGGGTAACTAGGATCCAGAGGGTTACAGTGCAAAAAATGAATGGACCCCATCCATAGATCTATGAAGTCACTATGTAGTCATTATGTACAGATATATAAGGAACTTCAGGTCTAAACAGTTTTTGTCTATGAGGAGAAAATGACTGGGGTTCTCTACTTGTGAAAATCACTGTTGCTATTGTGCCATGATCATTTCTGGTATTTTGGTAAGGATGTTATTTCAATGTTTTCTGGTAAAGCAATCATCCTGTTTTAACTGCTTAACTGGCTTGTAATTTAGGGGATCCCATGAAATTTGGAGATCTAAACATACACAGGACAAGATATATGACTTTTGGATTTGCAACAGAATGCAATGGCTGGGATTTCCAAAGACTTTCATTTTTAACAAGGGAAAAACTTATAAGAGTATAAATACAAATGTATGACTTCAGAGCTGTATAAATATGGGAGGTGCTATTGCTACATCTCAATTAAGTTAGTGCTGTAATCTAAGATAAAGGCTGAAGTATATCAATAAGTATATCAATACAATATTTTAGCCACCCTTGAGTCATATGTATGAAAGTAGCAATATAAGGGGTCCAAGACGTTACGGGGGATGAGGAACCCCCTCATGCTACAGGTCTTGGTGTGACTGGCCTGACTGCACTGCAAGTAGTTATGGCACAATGTCGGCATAAACCAGTCCAATGAGATTATCTTTTTGTCTTGAATTTTAGAACAGGAAATCTAGTCTAAGACAACAAGCTCACTACATCAGATACGCCACGATCTGGCTTTTTTCCCCAATTAATTTTAATTAGGGTGTAACTGACAACCTGCGTCTATCCCCGATTCACTTCAATCACATCTAAGACTGTTCAAAGACATGAAGCTCGTGCTATAATAGTTAAAGGTGTTTGAATTACATTTCGCTTGCCACCCTTGAACCCCAAGTAAAGTAGCGCCTGCATTCATCTCTCGGCCGGGGAGGATTATGACATCCCGCTGCTGCGCTCCCTGCTGAACATAAATTGGATATTTAGCGTTTAGCGTCAAGGTCAAACAACCCTGTCTGCTGAAGCTTGCTGTCTCAGAAGTGGGCGAGCTCGAAAGAACTACGAAATCCAATGATTGATCTTAGACATTTTCTCTCCTTTCTAAGAACATTTAATCTGTGTTGGGTGCGGTTATTGCAACAACTTCCAAATGTAATACATCTTCCAAGAGATTTTCCCCCAAATATGATCTATGGTATAATAATGGACCAGTGATGGAGAGATAAAGTATAAAACAGCAAACTGTGTTTGAAGCAACGAAAATATAAGACAAAATCAAGGAAATAAGGAAATACTACCCAGGGGTCCTCCAGTTTCTATTTATTCATTTTGTTTTATTTCTTGGTGTATTGATTAAGAACATTACATTAAATTACAGTGACAGAGTGATGTATAGCATCATGATGGCAAACCCAAACAGTTTGCCATTTCTTTTTATTTCTTTGTCTATTTCTGAATTAACTAATGACCAAACAAGTGATCTTATTGTGACAATATGATTCATGTATGAATATCCAGGCTAGTGATAACTTCAATAAACCACTAGTTGATCAGCAAATAGATTGTCTGGAACCGTAGGGGAATGCTCTCACTCTCTCGCTCTCTCTTTCTTTCTCTCTCTTTTACTCTTTCATCTTGGATGACACACATATTCTTTAGTCTTAGCCTACTATTACATCAAAATACATGAAAAAACAATAATGGAATTAAGAGGTGACCAATAAAAATACCACAGATCATATTTTGGGTGTTTTTGCGACTTATGGTTACCACGATTCTCACACATTACTACCAGTGTACTGCATACTGTCTAGCAACGGAAGAAACGCCAGCCTCACAGATCCTCTTTATTTCATTATCTTGTTTGTCCTCGCACCTGCTAGTCTGCACTCAGCAGACACATTTCCGCTTATGTAATTGTGTGCGCATGCAGAAAACACATTTAGCACATTTACTTGTTTCGAAAGTGGTCAAGATCGGTCTCTGACCCCTGGTTGGAGTGACACAGCCATAATATGACCAAAATGTGTCCTGAGTGCGCTTACGTCAGGCTTTTCACATTCAAGTGAAATCCGATCACCACAAACACATGTTAAGGTGTAAACAAAATGTCTTTGAGATCATGAAAAGTGTCCAGTAATGTGGATATAAACTTCTTGGTACTGCATATTTGATTACCACGTGCAGTGATTTTGATGTGTTTTCTTTGTAAATAACAGGAAACCTGTTTACTTGCAATAGAGGTCAATGGGCAGTTACTTCAGCAAAGAGGTTTTCTGTTTGTGGAAACACGTCAGAATTACTGTCTGTGGTAACCGAATGTCTGCTCTACAGATGTGGCAGATGGGAGAGACTGGAAATAACTGGAGCTTTCCTACCTTCAAAAAATAAGAAATAAAGAAAATAAATTAATAAAAATACCAATACAAATAATTATGAAGCGATCTTTTGTAGTAGTGCTTAAAACCAAAATTTGTATTTGAGTTGAGAAAATGAACAGACAGCATCTAATTTTCGCATTTACTTTTTCACAGCATCTGCTGAATGCTCAAACAAATACAGCAAATTTGCATTAGTTAAATTAGTTAAAAGGGTGAAGCTTGGTGGCACAAGGGCAATTTTTTTCCCCAACCCAAAAGTTACAATACCCAAACTGCTTGGGAACGTAATAATAATAACATGAATTGCAGCAATTAATGTCCCTCAGCTTGTGTCAAATGTACCGAACTGACTTATTGAAGTCCAGGCCATGTGGCACGAGCTAACTCATTATTACCACATCTCTGAAATCGACACTGTATGGTGTTTGTGTTGTGGAAAAGAAATGAATGATATGTTTTTGGATTCCGAGTGCAAGACCAAAAATAGGCATCCCGGATCCTCTTCCCAAACCCAGACACACACACGCTCAACTCCCTTGACAGTGTTCAATCACAACTTCAAAGTATAATTGACCTTTTCATCTGTCCCTATAGAAAGGGCATAGTAATGAGCAAAGACCGATCTTAAGATTAATTGGCTTTCCTTTCAAGTCTCGCCTTGTCCTTGCTGTGGGCTCGTCTGCACATCTGTGGGTCATTATTGCCAAGCCGGGATCCGAGGCTGACATTGAGGCCCTTTCAATAATCGCAACAATGCTCAACAGGCCCAGGACATTTCTACATATCCCCCGCCACGTGGTGTTGGTGACAGATGCCCTTGGCGGCTGAATGGAGACCAGTTTTGCATTTCACAGTGAATATCCGGTGGATATGGAACAACACTGATGGGCTTGGTTGTAAAACGGGTTCTTTCTTTCCAGCTCACTTTCCCAACGATGAATCCGTTCTAAGCTTATCTGACCATATAACAATCATGATGTGCCTCTGCAGTCCACATTTCATTTTATTTTATGGGATATTAACTGTTATCCTGAGAAGTTGAATGAGATATGAATCTTCAAAAGCTTCTTTTGCATCGTATGGGCATTAGGTCAGGAAGGCACTGCAATGTGATGGCGTTCATCAGGAATCACTTATACTTTTTTAAAAACTAGAACTTGGTAAGGATTCCATAGAAGAATCGCTTTCAACACCCTGAAGGACATTTCAGCTGATGGTTCTCTAAAGAATCATTTTTGTAAAGACACATAAATGAAGAACCTTTTAGGTTAAACCTGCACATTATGTAAACACTCCAATACTAGTTAGAGATTTTTCCTAGAACCAGTCATTGATGGCAAGGTCAGTTCATCCAATTAAAGAATAGATTACTGACCAGGCCAGCGCCCAGGAGTCTGACAACCAGTGTCCTTTGGGAGCTTCAGGCCTTGGAGACTGGGCACAGTCCACAGCTGATGAACAAATAGCCCTTGAATATTTGATGATTTAACAAACAAAGGCCATTCATCTCAAACCCTTCCACCATATTTTAAAAAACCATAGGAGTCCCATAACCAGGAACCTGTCCACGTTAATTGAGAATTTTACAAGCAATAATTTTAATGCTTTTGTTACATTTTTCCCAATGTTGTTCAAAGAGTACACGTTGTTTGCGAGTTGGGGTTAAGGTTCAAAAGTACCGGCCTACATTTTTAATCTTTCATCCATTCTCTCGACACAATAAAGGCTTTTGTTTTCTAAAAGAGTGCTGTGATAATTCATTGTGGTATTTTTTGATGCTTTAAGCACTGAAAACTTTCATTGGACACTGGATATCCCCTATTGTAATGCCCACAATACACATGTCTCAAATGAATGAATCTTGTTTATAAGTCTGAGTGAGTAAAAAAACAGTTTAACTGCAGTCAAATCAAGGGTATCAGGGTATCACTGACTCATTACAGTAATAGCTCTGCTTATTGGTTCATGGGGCCAGTGAGATTAATAGGACTCACACGGTCCTTTAGCAGAATTCTACAGTAATCCCTGGTCATTTGTAGACAGGCCTCCTCCTTATGCCACATTCCTCTCACCTCACAATTGGCACCCATTGCCTCCACAGCGCAGTCGCCGAGGCTTTTTTTGCCCTTCGCTTGTGCCAACTTAGCACCTGGCCCAGTTTCTGCCTGTACCGTGGGTTTGTCTTTCACCAAGGTTAGCTATCGGCCCATAACGCGGCCTGTTCACAGTCTGTTAATTCCCTTTATCAGCCTGAAGCTGCCATGCGAGGGAGGGGGAGTTATCTCTGGAGCTTTCATCAGGCAGCGAAACATGATGGACAAAAATGACTTCGACTGATTCCCCCTCTACACACACACACACACACACACACACACACACACACACACACACACACTCACACCCATGCATGTGAGCTCTTTTTGTTTTCAAGGGAGGGAGGTGTTAGAGATTTCAGTTACGGTCATGTGCACACGCATGCGGCCTCTGTGTGCTGCAGACTTGTCCCTCCACTGCTGTTCAGAATGGTAATCAGAGCAGGTAGATGCTCAGCACCACTGAAGCGACTGGAGATTCAATTGGTTTTTTGGGGATGAGGGGGAGAGAATAAGAAAAAAAATGAAAGAAAGAAGTCATCTTCATGTAAAGCACATGCGATTTCCCCACACAGCCTGAGGCCACTCGTTTCGGTTTTGGTCCCTTTTTTGACTGGGGCGACCACTTCAAACACTCAGTCAGCAGCTACTTAAGATTGCAGGAAACAAATGTCAAATGTTAGACAAAAGCTGGCGCCTTGCGAGCTTCCAAAAATTTAGCCTATTAATTCAATTTCCCACTTGTTGTGGAGTTTAGAGGGCAAAAGATAGGAGCTGAGGACATAGGTCATCACTGATCATACTGCAAACTCCCACTAAAGCTAACCGGCAAGATTTTTTCCCTCTCCTGACTCTGTTTGCTATAATGAGCGTTGTGGTTTCAGCAAGATCCCAATCTTCACTTGACATCCTCTGCTGAACAATTACAAGACCCCCCCCAAAAAACCTCAAGAGAAACACAGGGTGACTGCAATTACGTTCTCAAATTGGATTTTAAAAGGGGGAAAATATGGGCCTTGCTAATGGAGCATTTCTGCCAGCTGTGGTAAATGCGCACAGCATCTTCAAAACCAGTCGCTTTCTAAACCCTACAGATTGTACTGAATGAGTCAAGAAATTTCAGACCCGAAGTAGTGCGAGCGGTCATGAATATTTAACCGTTCACATTAGCAATTAGCAACAGATTACAGAGGTCCAGGCTGGGTAACACTTCCATTAGTAGGCGCGGCTTGCGGTGGACAAGGCTGACGGCCTGGACATAAACATCACTTTAAAAAACAGCAGGCGAGCACATAAGTGACTAAAGAAGATGATGAAATACATGTCCTTAAGACTACTTCTTTAACTTAACACTGGACAAACCCACAGGTCATTTAATATATGTCACAATTGTCACTCTTGCATAAATGAAAGAAGCAGAGAAAGTATGGATGGTAAACGTGCAATCAATTAACCATATATGTCTGTAATTAGAAGAGAAAGCATTTTAAAATGATTTAAAATGGTATTGCGGAGCTCAACCCACAGCAAAGCCACAGCCAAGTGTGCATAACTGACTCACTCTTGCTGAGTAGGTAGGATGGGTCTCTCTTTTTTCTTCACCCACTCAGCTTGATGCCAACCAATGTGGGTGTCTGTCACCTGATGTAACAGAACTGGATGTTGGTGTCCCCTTCCAAGTATCCTGATCCATCCATTGATGTGGCATTACCAGCAGCTTGAAAAAAGACGCAGTGGAAGCACATTCTGCCTCTCACACTCATAGATAGAAATGGCAATGAATGAATTTGGTAGAAAGACATGTAGGTTCTCCATTTGTTTCAGTTAATATATGGCTGTATTTGTGTTATGACCTCATGACCCCAGTTCCTATCACTCTCGCTCTCATCAAACCACTCTGTATTATGTATTATGATTATGTTCAGATCTCAACAATCAAATTATACTAACAATTTTAAAATCAGTGAAATTTCCCTTTAAGTTAGTCCCGCCTACATAAGAAAAAATATATATGTGTAGATATAGCATTTACACTGTATTTATCCCGTAAAATAAATCAAGAAAATGCATTGTAGCCTTTGTCTGTCTCTCTAATTCCATGGTATTAAAAGATCCTCTTAAGTTTTAAAGCAAGTATTACTTTGAACCTTCTCTCATCATCTTATGAGGATCTATTTTTCGGGGGCAATCTTAATTTTGGCATTCTTACTCCTGAAGAGCAGAATGTTTTTTCCCCCTCTCTATCTCTTAATTCTAAATGTTACATCTTAGCATGAAGTCTATTCAGAAGGTGCAGCCATAACCAAATTTCCATAACCACTCCCGTGCCTCTCCAAAACAGCCAGGGAACACTGTAGTGCTCTTTTGTTGTTATGAAAGGAGCTCAGTATCAACATGCAGATTAATTTCTTTTTTCACTTAGGTGGCCCGCTGCTGGAAAAAAAGCACCCCCATGATTAAAAGTCTTAAGTCTTTGTCCCCTTGTTTATTGGTAGATTGAGATAAAAATCCATGTTCTTACCATGCTGGGCATCTTCCATGACTTCAGTTAATTACATCTCAAAAGATGTGAGCGTGGAGCCTGTGGATTTTTTGGAATGGAAGCTCACAAAGTTACTCTGTCCTTGTGTTTTAGCCACCCGTGGTCCTCAAGGATGACCCAGTGGTATGATATAATCACATGTCCCATGACTTTGATAGCATGGTCAGCTTGCCCTTTTCAAAAATCACCAAATAATGCTTTTAAAATGCAATCAGATGGACAAGCTAATTGGATTACTGAGGGAGGAACAGGCAATTACTGAATCAGTAGAGGTCACTTCATGTTTTTGGGACTGGACTGTGCTTGGTGTGATTTTTTATGCCTTTGTTGAAGACTTGCCTCCCTTGAGCTTTTTGGTATTTGAGCGGCAACTGTGTAAAAATGAACTTCATCTCAACTCTTTTGAGTGCTAATACTGACCTTCCATTCATGCATACTCAAGTTTTTATAAAGGAGATTAGGCAACATACTTATTCGCTGAAAAATTTATTGGGGCTTCAAAAATATTTGTCGTTAAAAATATCCCGTTACGCAGTTGAGCATGTGGTCAAACACGGACTGCTCATCGACAGTAAAAACATTAAAAACATTTTGCTTATCTTTATTGTAAAATCAATACTAATGACAGTCTTAAGACTCAAGATGTTTCAATTGAAAACAGACTAAAACAACATTAATCTTTGTAGATCTGGAGATCTGAAGGTGGTCACTCAGCTGCATTGATTTTACGATGTTAGAATCAATTAGAATAGATTAAAATAACATGCAATAAAGTCCACGTTCTTTTTTTGTCAAAATAAAATGTTAATGTACTAGAATGACCAGATTTTTTCTTCTGTAAAATCTGGTCATTCTAGCTTTCTTTTTAAATAACAGACATTGCTGGTCCTTAAAGTATGGGGTGCCATTTGTAAAAACAGCTTCACAAATTTAGCAGTGTCATTTTTTCATAATTTAGCGCAATGTTCACACAATTTTCACATATTTAGAGCTAAATGTTTTAAAAAAAACAGTGTTACATTTTGGTACATTTCTTGCTGCGTAAATGTTAAATGTTAAATTGAAATGTTAAATATATATCTAAATGTTAAATCTAAATCTTAATCTAAATGTTGCACTTTTACAAACGGTGAGATATATGCTAATTGGCCAGGCCCCATGATTATAATTGGTTGTTACTTAGCAGGGGGCTGGACTGGGTGCTGTGATAACCCCTCACCAACATGGAGGATTTGCCTTAAATGATCTTAAATCTAAATGTTAAATATGAAAAATATATCTCGCACTCTAAATGTGAAACTTCACAGCTAGATAGGGCTCGGTGACACCTTTCCAATGATATTAGCCGAAAACCGTTCACCTCGTCCGGGTGTCCCATTACTTTTGTCCGAGGTGAACGGTATAACTCCAGATCGCTGGGGGATATTATGGCAAAGGAGGAGTCATTGGAAAGGTATCACTGAGCCCTGTCTAACTGTGTTTCACATTTAGAGTGCGAGATATATTTTTCATATTTAACGTTTAGATTTAAGATAATTTAAGGCAAATCCTCCATATTGGTGAGGGCATATCACAGCACGCAGTCCAGCCCTCTGCTAAGTAACAGTCAATTGTAATCATGGGGCGTGGCCAATTAGCATATATCTTGCCGTTTGTAAAAGTGCAACATTTAGATTTAGATTTAGATTTAACATTTAGATTTAGTTGAATGCCCCCAGTCGGACTGTTAAATGTGGGGCTTCTATTTTGACACGTGGGGGGTGTAGTTCCCCTGGTCGGCTTAAGGACTCACAGTCAGCCAGGGACTTTTAGGTACAGGTGTTTTGTGCTAGATTCTGTGTAAATAGCCTGCTTTGAGTTCCCTCCTTTGTTGGTTCACCCTCACGATACTCTTGGTTTTGTGTTCGTTCGGGTTCTCCTTGTCTTTGTGTTTTTCAGCCATCTGGCCAGTTTACTTTGTGTTTAAATAAAGGAAAGAAAGAATGGAAGTCTCCATTTGTGCCTCCTGCAACTGCCCGACGTGAGATTTAGATTTAACTTTTATATTTACACAGCAAGAAAATGTACCAAAACCTAGCAGTGTTTTTTTTTTTAACACATTTAGCTCTAAATGTGTGAAAATTGTGTGAACATTGCACTAAATGATGAAAAAATGACACCTCTAAATTTGTGAAGCTGTTTTTACAAATGGCACCCCATAGGCCTATGTGTGTTTGTGTGTGTGTATGCTTGTGCAATACAGCGTCTGATACAGTTTCTGAGTTTTGATAGACACTGTATCATATGCTGGTACCAACAGGGAGGGATAACTGCACCCACATATGACCAAAACATTGCTCATCCCTAAGGTTTCAGATCTATTTTATTCTCCAGACCCCGTTCACACCCAGAGACAATAACAGATATGTGTGATGTACATCGTGACATGGAAGGCCAGGTAGAATTGCAAAAATCTGTGACCTCATGCAGATGATTTGCTATAGGATATATAATGGAGTTTATCGCTGCCTCACAGACAGAAAGAGAACCAGACAGCCGCAGAAGAGTAAGACGTCCCTTCTTTGCATGTCTTTCATTCTTTCTTTCTTTCTCTCATTTACGAACACCTTTACTCTTAAATTTGAACTAACAGTGAGACGTGTTTTTGTTTATCTCATAGTGTATTTGACTGGAGGGTGGCTGATGCAGGTCTTCTCAGTGTCAATGTGGTTGTGGGGGGTCCATGGTCGCAGTCTTCTCTCTATATCTCCCGAACACGTGCAGGCGGACATAGACCTTCTGTTGGAGAGGACATACGGAGAGATCGCAAGCATTGAGACTCAGCTCAAGGAGGAAGGCAGGGACCCAGAAGAGGTGAGTAACACAGCACCAAATTAATAAGAGCTGTTGTCCAGTTAGGTCCGAAGCCCATTCATTTGTACACTGTGAAAAATTCCAACCTGGAAAAAGTTGTGAAGTCATTTTTCATGCAAGTTTTTTGAGTAAACAGGCATGCTAATTCGGAGGGAAGAACATTTTTGAGTTAGTTGTCATTAAGCACAATTTGCTGGGAATCAGTTAGACAGCTGAAATAGTTTGACCCCGCAGATAGAAATGTGGTGCAGTAGGTAGCATTGTTGAATCCCAGCAAAAAGGTCCTGGGTTTGGTTTCAGGAGTGGTTGAGGGTCCCCGTGTCTGGATGTCAGGTGTTCTGGTTTCCTCCCATAGACAAATACTGGAGATGCTAAACTGCCCCTATGAAACCCTGGTAAAGGATAAAAAGCTCAGACATATGTGGTAATGTAACTTTCTCCAAAACTCAAATTTCAAAGTTCAGCCAAACTAAATGATCAAGTGCTTTGAATTTTTAAACACGAGTTATTAAATTGATGAAATACAGGAACTTTTTAAACACTAGGTCCAATGACAAACTTTGGTCAACTTAAATTTTAATTTGAGTTTCTGGCCAAAAGTTCAGTACACTAAAAAAATTATATACAGGATATTGACAATTGTTTTTATGTTGAAGTCACTACAGAATTTTTACAGTCTGCTTTTAAGACAATGCATCACCTAGAAATGATATAAAAACATCTTAAAAATTAAAGAAAAAAAAAAAACCCCTCTACATGCTTCCAAAAGATTGAGATTGAATTCACAACTTCAGTTCATGCCAAAATTTGTTTTCTAGATGTAAAAAAAGGTTTTACATGCCCTAGATGTCCAAAAATTTGTGGACACCTTCCCATTTGACTTTTCTTCCCAAGTTATAGGTATCACAAGAGAGTTTATACTCACTTTGCTGAAGTAAAAGCCTCCTCTAGATGTTGAAGCATTGCTGCGAGTATTTTATTACATTAGGTCACAAGAGTATTAGTGAGGTTGCATCCTGATGTTGCCAAAAACATTTTACATTTTGACACTAAAAACTCCATCATTGCTTCCGCCATCTGGTTCAGAACAATCAATACTTCTGCTCTACAGCTGTGCATAAAAGTTTGTTTTTGTGAAAGTAAGTCCATATCCTTTACAAAGAACACACTTCTGCACATTTTAATACACAATTATTACTGCTTATTCTAACAATACTGTGGAGAATAAAGAATAAAACTGTACCTGTGCAAAACTTATAGCACATTTTAGACTTTTTTATTCAAGCATTCAAGTGTGTTCCCGGTACACTACGAAACACAATGTGCTTAACCCTACCTTAATTTACCCCTGAAAATACACCAAACCCCTTCATTTGAATTAAGTGGCCATTAATTT
>JBBJLS010000039.1:14884016-14900482 GCA_037577275.1 Bryconaethiops microstoma
AGAGAGAGAGAGAGAGGGAAGGAGAGAGAGAGAGAGAGAGAGAGAGGGAGAGAGAGAGAGAGAGAGGGAGAGAGAGAGAGGGAGGGAGGGAGAGAGAGAGAGAGAGAGAGAGATGAATAACTGAAATCATATAAAGTTTTTTATAAATAAACATTACATTCAAGGATTGAAAGGCAGCCTCAGTAAAATGACAGTGCATTGACGGGATGCTCTTGTCTTGGATGACCTAGATTAAGTTGAAAAGACGACCGCAGCAGTTTAGCTGTCACTTGCACTATGGAGACAGCACCAAAGAGCATCTAACATACTGTACATGCTGGTGACACTTGTCAGGAGGTGTTTTCTGTATGTTTTTTTCTGACATTAAAAACATCCCCCTAAAAGCTGGGCTTACACAAGGAACAGAACTCAATGTATATGTTTCACTGAGGCCTTCACAGCCTCACAAAACTGCACCACAAAACCTGCTTTCAAGGGTGGAAAACCGTGAAGAGTGAATGTGAAAAAATATTTAAGCATAAAAAAAAACTGTAGTTCAAAAATCGTCTTTATCGTCTAGACCTACATTTTTAACTTTAACTGGAACTAGATTTAAATAAAATGAAATAAAAAATTACATGTGGATTACATGAGCAGTTAAAGTTAAAAATGTAGGTCTGAATGTCCATTTTTCATAATTTGAAAGACACAGTGAGTCACATGAAGGTTAAAATGTGAAGTTATCATTTTAACTGCTGCTCTGTTTATTTAAAATACACCCAACACATAAAAAAAAATCAATTTGCTTTTCCAGGGCTGAGACTGCCACCTTGCTCTGAAATAAGATGCAGGGTGCATGAAAATAAACAGGGGCACAGCCGACTTAGTGTGAGGAATTATGGTAATGGTCGGAGCTGAGCTGGCGGGCAGGCCAGACGGGTCGCTTTGTCTAAGAAAGCACTACTGCGACAGGCATTCTTTTAACGCTTCCTCTCCAACATATGAATACGGCATTTCACAGGGATCCGCCCTCCGAGGAAACACAATTCAAGCCTATGTGCCAAATTCACACGCACCTCCTGAATAAAGTATGAAACCTGCCAACTCCTACTGGACTCTGAGCTCTAAATAGGGAAAAGGATCCCAGCACTTACATTGCACACATCTGCGTAATATTTGACTGTTATCATTCTTTTCAGGACTGACTAACGGCTTTACAGTAACACAATTGAACAGGGGCTCAATTTCAATGTTATAAAGAAGCTATGGATCACTCAGATCACTATGGCTTAAGAGCACCAACAGAAAAGTACAAACTACCAAAGAACTCTACCAAAGAGCTAAAATTTCTATCACACAAGCTCGACGTTTGTTTTAAACTTCTGACCACAGCAAAGAGCTTCAATGCAGCCCGTCAATTCAACTGAAATGAAGGCTGCAAATATAATGACAATTAAATCAATTTTTGCCTTGAAAAATGCAAGTGAAGTACCAGAGTAAACATCAGGCCCATCTTAAAATGAAATATACACTCAACCATACAGTAGTGAACTTTGGTTACATCCTACTCAGCTCTCCAGTGTGTAGCTTGCGGAGGGGCTGATGGGTCTGCTGAACCATCAGCCCCTGGCTAGAGCACTACCCTGTTTTGCATGAAGTGAATTTGTATGTGACTGGAATCCTTGTGGTCAGACTGTGCTGCCCAACTGATTTGTGAAAATGGTTCATGATTTTAGTGGGAACAACACTAAGTGAACAGAATCTACTACGGCCCTTATCAACTCAAAACACTGGGAATATTGAAGAAGGGCAAACACTTGTTTTCTAGCAACATTGCTTGCTGGTAAAAATGTACTCGTTTTGAAGGGCACTGTATATTACCTCAACGGGCACGAGCATTCTTGTGTACAAACAAGAATGTGTGTGTGTGCGCGGGTGGGGAGCATCATTTCAAATTTGCATGTAATTGTCTTAACTGCTCACCGGAACTGATGATCTGAGAGCTAGTCTGTTTGCTAACAATTACATCAGGACTAATGGGCTGCCACTCCCAGAGAGGCCAATTCACTTCCAAATTTATATCACGCTCTGAAAAGGCACAACTGGGAAATGCCGTTCTTTCAAATGGCGCTATGGCAAATATTGACAAACTCCACTTAATGCTCTGCGGCACCTAATGGCATTCCTCTCCGTCTTGTACAAATACATGCAGTGCTATTGCTAACTCCAGTGTCACTCTGTCTTGTTTCAGTCACGAAACTCATGTCTGACCCAGGAATGTTTCTCAGCTTTAAGCTCTCGTTGACACTGGCCAGGTCTAAACGCTAAAGGCTAAAAGCTGCTGTTTACTGGAGCCAGGCTCAGCGTGTGCTTTTTTCGGACTTTGACATGTAGCAGCCTGCAACAGACATCTTAGAGATGAGGGGAAGGTTAGTTAGCCTCTTAGCAAGCCTAGCTGAGACTCGGGGTTAAACAAACCAAATACAGGCTGCACTGGAAGATGGACGAGTGAATGCCTGGCTGGTTATCCCTGTGTGCTCCTCTGAGATGATTAGCAGCAGGTCAGATGTTTTTTTTATTGTTATCTGGCCCTTGTCAGATGAATAACTTCCTACAGAATGTGCCCCTGAGGGGGGCACCATTATCTCAACAGTGTTACGACCGTGGCCCCAAAGGTCAAGCTGTAAACTATCAAGTCAAGAATGGAGGTCTGGATTGAGATACGTGTTCTTCCTACATAGCCTGGGAACAGGGCTTAAAAAAGGTAGAGCTGTGGATTTTGTCCATCAGACAGGCTAATACAGGTGCTCTGTTGGGTTAAACCACAACAAAACTGAAATGCAGAATTGCAGAATTCCTGGTACCAGTGTGTTCACATCACCTGGCTTGCCGAATAAATCACAACAATGGGGAGAAAACATTCAGGGGTCCTAAGGCTCCTGGATTCATACTCACTTGTGGGCTTGACATACACTCTTAACTTCAAGCAAGGCTTCCCAGCAAGGTTCGGGTGCGGGGATGCTGTGGAGAAACAGAGAGACAAAGACAGTATGCAGTTAAAATCTTAATCAAATGGCTTCACAGACTGGGAAATCTACCATTCTCAGCTAAAACCTGACAAGAAGATTAGAGGAAAATGACAATAATTCATGGAACACATGTCCACCGATACTTGTATTCAGAAAAGATTGAAAACACCGTTTACACAAGTGTAATCGGTGAGGCTGACATGAAAGTTGCAGAATAATCCAAGACAGCAAAAGCAGCACCAGTCTCTGAAATTCTTTTGGCACAAAGCAAACTGAGTTCATCATGTTAACCATCAAGCCGCCTGCTTTGTGACTCAAGTGTAAAGAACAAATCATCACCACTTGTCTGGCGACCCATGTGGCTGTGTACACACACACACACACACACACACACACACACACACACACACACACACACACACACACACACACACACACACACAATATGTGAAAAATATCTGTGCTCTATGCACCTTCAACAAAAACATCAGTGGTAGACAAATACTGAGGGTCGAATTGAACGAAGTCTTTTTTCTCCTTACTCTTCAAAACTTGGTAATGTGTTTTGGGCAAGGACAATTTTTTAAGAATACAAATGGAAGCCTGCTCACAGCTGCTATGACACTGTTCTTATTCTATTATTCAGATCCATAAAAATTCCTTCGTCCGTACCGTTCTCAAGGGTTTCACACTAAAAGGCTCTTGCAGCTATATTTTGCTCTAACAGGTGTTCATGTCCAAGTGAATGGATGTGAAATTGGCAGTGGGGGGTTCCTTATACTGTAAGAAAATACAGGGGGTGGAGGGGTTTAAAAATAAGCCTAGATATACAACCCTAGATTTATAGACAGAAATCAAAGCCTGTCATTCCTGGATTTCACACTGTAATTTGTATCTGATTGTGTAGGTTTTCATAACTCTCTGCAAGTATGTGAATATTTGAAAAAATATGTACAATGAAATCACAGCGCGATAAGCCGATTTCTTAAGAGCACTTGAAAGTGATGGCTGATCACAGCTGCTTGACGGCTTTTAGTGCTGGACCTTATAACCCCAAGTTGCAAACTCCAACTGAGCATCAGCTATTGCTTCTGTGTGTGTGTGTGTGTGTGTGTGTGTCTGTGTGAGAGTGAGAGAGAGAGAGAGAGAAAGAGAGAGAGAGAGAGAGAGAGAGAGGGAGAGAGTGTGGTAGGCTGAGACCACATAGTAACAGAAAATGTATTAATGTGCAATAACTATGAACTATTATTTTATAATGTATAATCTCATGGTTAGCTTGACGAAATGTTAGAATTGGAAAGCCTAACAGAGACATGCTGCTTTTTGAAAATTTGGGAACGTAAAAAGGATCCCTTGAAGGAACCAAAAGTGGTTTATCTGTAACATTCCACAGCATACAAGTGGGTGGTGACTGTTATAAGACACAAGCTTCTGTAATGAGAGGCAGATAAACCAAACCTCCATTAGCTTTATACTGACAGACCTGTGAAACAACCACACTTGCCATTCGTTTTCTCAGTCAATCGGGCCGGGTGTTGTGGGGTCAGTCCTAGGGTGATGGACAAGCTCTTTTGTTTGTGGATAACTAAGCTAAGCCCCCTCCCCACACTACCCATTCCTTTCTGGCAGCCCCCTTTTGCCCCATGACCCCGGGGGCCATGACAGCTACAACACTGGTAGTAGCCAAACACTTCTTCTGGGGAGGAGGGAGGAGAGCCTTGTTGAATAGCTAGCATAAGTGCTTCTCTGCCCAGGCTGCTGTCTGGGACAATGACCGGCCCAGGACAGAGCAGCGGGGTGGAAAGCATTAAAAACAGCTCGGGACATGGAGAAGAATCACCCGGGCTCGAATGCAAACTTTGAACCCTCCATTCTTTCTTTCTGTCTTTGTCGTTCGACCTCTCCATCTCCCGCCTCGCCTCTTTGCAGGACTGACAACGTCCTGTGGAGGGGAATAAGTTTTAGGACGCCCCGCTGGTTAGTGGGGAGGGGGGTAGACATTTTTGCGACGCCCACTGCTTTTTTCCCCAGCCAAAATAGCTTTCCATCACCGGGAAGATAATAAGCAGTGAAATATGGACCATATGCGATGAGATAGACAGTCTTGAGGGCTGGAGATCGAGCTGGGCCTGACGGAGCTGCACGGTGCTGCTCCAGTCTGGTCCCAAGCCACCAGATACACAGGACCTGCTACTGCCTGAGAACTCCAACCAGCAATAGCATGAAATCTCATATAGTGTAAAATATTTGCATTTGGTACAACCCTGAAGTTGCGGTGCTAGTGAAAAGTATTTTTGTGCATTTTAGTGTAGTGAATGAGACATATAGTCAAAAAGTAGGGCTGCACCAAACTTGCAATCACTAAATATGAAAATGTTGATCAATATGGGGACTATGGGACTTTTTTAAGACCTGTGGACTTGGGGTTTTTCTAAGTCTGTTTAAATAAATTAAATTCCAGTGGAAAGGAGTAGTGATAACACTGTTTCCTTTGCTTTCGCTAAATGTGAAAATGTTGATAAAAACACAGCAAAACAAACAAGCAAACAAAAAAAACCCAGCACATAATCTCTAAAGATCTTGTGGGGCCCTAAAGTGTCGGAAATCAAAGACTTTATAAATGATTTAAATACAATTGATAGCACCGTCCTTTGCAGTTCCCTGTTTTGAATTTAGATTTTTCATTGGTCAAGACTTTTCATTTCTGTTTTTCACACATTGGACATACTGTGTCTAAAAGAATGTAATTTGTAATATATAAATGTCTTGTAAAATTTGTTAAGAAGGAAAGAAACGAAAGCGCAACCATTTTGAAACTCAGACTCAATACACATGTCCTATTTTCTGAGGCTCAGGCTTTTGAGGGTGTGCACTGGAAGATGCTCATTTTCAGCCTCCAAGCCTTTCGGTTATTAAGGACAACAGATGGCAGCGAACATTCACAAATGACCACATAACCAGTGATTATAACAAATGTGCTTTTAGTCCTCAAATGAGCCATTTGCACGGTACCGCTTTTAGGATCAAGTGTCCTAGCACATAATGCGTTATGTTCATTGTGTGCTGTTGGAGCCACAGGTCCTCAGAGGCACGTCCTGGCAGCAGTGGAGGGATATGCTCCGTAGCCCAGAGCCTCACCTTTGTGCCTAACACACTGGCCAAGTGGTGGCCCCTTTACAGCCCGGCCTGACAGGAGAAAATGTAGCTTGTTATAGAGCTTTGTTCAATTAAAACGGAAAGGCATATTCAGATGTGTTTTTTCTCTTTATCTGTGAATTTCCCTTTTCTCTAAATGTTCTCAATTTTTGAGGTTGAGACACAAAAGACATACACAGTAGGGAAAAAAGGTGGAAGTGTGGCAAGAAAAAAGGAGAGTGGGGGGAAAAAAAAACAAAAAAGAGCTGGAATTGCCTCATTAATGCATCCGGCGTGCTGCCCTGAGCATTTTCCTTTTGCCTAGGCTCAGCGGGAACCCTTTTTATCAGGCCAAAGGACACCTTTCGCTGTGCCATTAGCAAAACAGGGACAGATGCACCCAGGCTAATTCCCCCTCCCCTCTTACACACCAGCCTGGAGGTGGATGTAGGACGGAGCGGGCGTCCTGTGGGCAGGCCTTGGGTGCGGCCGCTGTGACCTTGGCCTGATGGGCGTGGGACGTCTGGAGGATGAGGCGTCAGTGCTGACGGCCCAAGCGGAGCCCAAGGCAAACCCCCACACTCTCAGAGGTTAATGGCTTTTAGCTGTTCCTGTCCAAAAAATGGTAATGACCACCGTCCCCGGGCTGTCGTGGATGCAATTACCCCCATCAGGTTTTCCCCCTTGCTAAATATGATTTGACCAATCAGCATAATTTGGAGAGTGTTACGCTTGGCAGAGTCAGTAACTGGTTTTGTGCCGATCTTGCCCTGCTCTCCTAAGTGCTGGGCTAATAGCGCATGGCGCATTTGACAAATTGACGTTTTCATCCTGGGGAGAGCTCGAGATGCACCCAAAGCAAAAAATGAGGAGGAAGGTCAAGCAATCTTGGACCAAGGGAAGTCCACAAGGTGGAGGTGAGCTTTTTGCCCCAGCTCTTCTTAATTTGTTTTGTATAGGGCTTGAATAGGAGCGTTCAACAGGAAATGCATTATGCACCAAATGTGAAGGTGAGGGCTGCTGAAACCAGAGCCAACACTACAAATGATGGTTTGGCAACATAAAACGGTAGTTGGTTCAGAGCCCTAGGAGTACGACAGTGGCATGCAAGCCAAATGAAACTACAGAGCAAAGCCTATTAATTAAACCCCTGCCGTTTGTGTGCCTCACTCCCTTGCGCTTCATAGAACAGGATCAAATCACCCTTCAGAAATGAGCAGTCAAATCACAATAGAAAAATAATACTGAACAGGACAACCTGGGGGTTTCTGGTGTTGTAATTGCAAAGGTCACCTAAAGTAGCTTTTTAACTTTTCATCAAGTGCAGTTTTAGTAAAAATGGTGCTAGGTAGAACCATTTTTAAAGAGGTTCTTGTATGAACCACTTACAATGAGTTTTCTATTATATAGAGTAGTCTTTCAACCAGGTGAACAATAATTTATGTATTCAAATGGTTCTTTGAGTGTTCATGGTACTACACAGAACCATTGCTTTTGCTGTAGAACAATGTTTTTAGGGTGTATAACACAGTCAGTTTGGCTACCCTGTATAAAGCTGTCAAGTTGTCTTCACAAAATTTAGGTTGAGATTTAGGGTCACATAACTTCACATAATCTGATGAATGATAAACAACCATTAATTAAATGTTTACATGTAACAGTACCCAGTAATCTTTGAAATTCAAGATTTATGCAGACCAGACATCTATATATATATATATATAGACAGCTATTACCATAACAGATACATGTATGGATCTCAGTGACACATGTTATTGATTACCACACATTTTGAAACCTGTGTCCCAATAACAGACCTTCCGTCTGCCCTATGTACCCTAGTTCCTGTAACTTGAGAGCCATCAATTAAGCAGATGATTAGGCCTTGGGCCACAAGGACACCTGGTCAGGGGGCACCAACAGATGTGGGAGATCTGTCTGGAAAGAAGGGGGGACGGAGCAGGTTACTCACAGATGTAGTAGTATTCGTGTCCTGGGCGGAACTCGAAGCCCAAGGAGAAAGGTGTGAAGAGCTGGAACTTCTCAGAGAACTTGAGCGGCCCATTGGGGCTCAGGGGCCGATTGCACTCCCAGCGCTTGAAGCCCTTGATGAGGTGGTTGCAGGTAATGTAGCTGTCATAGCTGACCATGTAAAGGACATAGCGCTCCATGCGCTCTTGTGGCAGTGGCACCTCGTAGTGCGGGCAGTAGATGTCGAGGTAGTCATTGATGGCCACCTCCACCGTGTATTCCCCATGTACGAACCTACAGAAAGAACGCAGGAGAACAGATAAAATGTTATGGCATTTTTTGTGCCAGACAAGTGAACCTAAAAACACAGCTGAGGTCCTGATCCAAATCAACTGCACCTAATACTGGAGTGCGCTGTGATCGCTGATACAGGATAGATAACAGCATTTTCAAACTATTCAAATTAAACAGCATATTCAAATTAATAAGGGAATTTTGTTCATATTAAAGGCATATTAGATAATATGATTACATGAATATTCTACATGTCATACCTCCTTCCAATCTAATGACCTATAAATTTCCATCTCTACATCGAGTTTCCCACGGCAACTTTTTCAGACCACCTTTCTCTCTGTTCTTCAGTCCTTTTTTTAACCCTGTTTTAACCCTATTAATTTAAAAGAGGGGGTACGGTCTTCAGTTGTCTGCCCTCCTGCAGTCACACAGTGTCTCCTTATACCCCAATCGTATGGTCAGTAAAGTAATTTGCAGTCTGTCATATTTTACCTATACTGTATTGATAACTTCAAATGTAATTGAAGGCACTGTGTAACTGCGTTATCTATGAAAACACAAATGACTTGGACCAGGAAGACCAGGGGAAAAAAAAATTAAAAAATCTAGTCAGGAATCTCTACAAACAAAAGGTAGGTTCCAGCTGACATGGGTCCATATGTTCCATTTAACACCACCAGCCCTTGAACCAGACTTTCAGGAGCAACAAAATGATCTCATCAAGCCAGTGCAAATAGCTGATGGCACATGCCACTCATGCAGGAGATATTCTCATTGCACCCTGTGAGTAGGGGTGGTGTGAGGGGCTGAGTCGGGTGAGGATAATGTGGACCAGTAGTGCTGAAGAGGGACTGACTGGAATGACCAAGCAGCATGGGACAGGCGGAGATTGACAGGGGTTCACAGAGTGAGAGCAGCTTCATTAAGCGCTTTCACAAGGTCTGGCTCTCGCCCAGTTCGGCTGAAATGAGTTTGTCGGCCAGGGCAATTTAGATACAAATTGAGCACCTGCATGGTGGCATGAGCTGGCTAAATCCTAAGGACTGCCACAGCATTGCTGGAACCTGCAACTATCGACACTGCCTGGTCAAATCGCCCAGAGATGACGGAGATTGTATATGCAAAGTCATTTCCATTTCTCTGCCCTATTCTTGGCTCTCGGCATGTATTATATTTTTAACACCATTTCGGAGCCGGGGAAAAGTGATGACTCGTGTTCTCTTTGGAGGAAGTGTTCCTATTTCTTCTGTCTTGTGAGTTTCATGTGAATGAGATCTGATGGCTCGAATAGAGGGATCTCAAATGTTTTGTTACCAGTGCAACTGACACACCTGCTCCACAACGATGCACTCGGACTTTCCTGTCAGGAATTGCAGGACATATTCCTTGTCCTGGATATTTGACAGTGCAAATAAAATTAGGATACCCATATTAAATTAGGCTAGAAAATACTAAGCGATTCTTGGCAGCATAGCTCCAAGCATCCTTCCGAATTTTAATTACAAAAAAAAAAAAAAATGAATAGAAATACACTCTGCGGTCCATTATGAAAACAGCAAAGAAAACCAGACACAAAGCACCTCCATACTGAACTAATCTTTTGTCCTCTGAAAGACCTTACAAAAGCAATGCCTAAACAGAACAGGCCAGCACCATGGCCCTCTTCAGACTATAAGCTTAAGCCTATGTTTATAAGAACAGCACACAGATCTGCAGTCTGGGGTCGTTGAAAGAGACAGGGGGCAAGGGTGGTGGGTGGTGTGTGTGTGTGTGTGTGTGTGTGTGGGGGGGGGGGGGGGGGTTAAGAGCAAAGAGGGAGAGGGGAAGGGGGGCTTTGAGTAAGGCTTGGCATCAGATGACAGCTAATCTGGGTGTGGAATTACTGTCAGAGGGCTGCGGAGGGGCCAAACTCCAGCTGCCGCCGTGCAAGGCTTCTCCAAACACCTCCCTCCCTTATCGCTAGTGCCCAGAGATCAATCCCCCTTTTCAATGCATGTTTTTTTTTTTTTTTTTTCTTTTTCCCTCCTGTTCCCTCCAACATGTCACTTTCTTCTCCTTCCATCGCTGGCACTCTTGAAACCCACACATTGCGCAAATGCTGACAGCCTGCTCAACTCGTTCTCGCCAAGCATCCAGTGCACCGAAAGAGCCTAAATAAAATATAAAGAGAACCTGGCTGTAGCGTCCAAGATCATCCACTTTTAGAAAAGAACACTTCATCCCATTTCAGCAGAGAGCTCTCTCTCTATTACATTAGTCTTTGTCTATAAAATAATACTTTTATTAGTACTGGGGTGCTGCTCTTCCTCCCTCGCATTTTTGCTTCTGCATTTTCTTTTTTGCAGAGGAGTGCCTGGCTTGCAGTGTGATTGCGCCTTTGCCAATATGTCAGGAGAGGCTCAAGAAAGAAAAGCAAATGAAAGAGCTGGGTGTGCCCAACCTTTCTGATACAACTCTGTGATTTAAATTGAATTATCTTGCCATAAAAATAAAAAAAAACACGTGTTAGGATCCCATTAATGGCTATACGTATCATTATAACATAGTGAGAACGCAACATGTCTCTTTTAGATTTCTAATGCACATAATGTCTCAATAAATCAATAGCAATGCCTCCTCGCTCTTCTCTTTCAGCTGGCATTAGAGGCAATCGTGGCTGCCTAACACTTAGACATTCCCAAAGTCTGAGTGATACCTTCTGATCAAGATGTGTGGCTGAGTGTAAAAAACAACCTCATGGACGATGGCTGCTTGATATAGGAGTAGTTTGTAGGACAAGGAGAGAGATGACAGATGAAAATATCAATAAAAGTGCCCGATGCGTTTAGAGAGAGCTAATGCATGCGGCTCAGAGAACAGCATTCATCAATCACTCCGTGCTCCTCTTATTGCTCTGCTTTCTTTGAGCTCCTCCTGATTTAGGATCAGTCTCCCCAAACAATGTGTCCCATTCAGAGCTATTAGGAGACAAACATCCACTAACATGATGTTTACTTCCTGTCAGATCTTCAGGATATCAACTTTCTCAAATACTGATTTGAGAAAGTTTACCACGCCACGTTCTGATCGAAGGTTGACCATTTCAACAACGGTGATTGAGAAAAGTAGTTGCCTTTAATGCAAAGCCTGGGCTCCAAATATCGGTGCCCAAAACGTGCGTTGTTGCAATGGCCCTTTGGTCCTGCATCCCACGCAGACCTACCCCTGCAGTCTCTCAATTGCGTGCTCTCCAGACAACTAGGAACACATGGTGGTGATTGATCAATTAGGCTTTCAAACTAAAAGTCGTGCACAGACTTTGAAGCTCCTTGAGAGGTTGGTGCTCTGCTTGGCCACCAAAATCCCCGTGGGACTTCAATTAATCAGACGAAACTGTTTGCATTTGGTGTGTTTAGAAGAAGGAGATTCTCAGCGTGAACTTTTCAACCGGTGCTGCTCTCCCAGGGGTTTGAAGCGTCCTGATTTACGGTTGCGTCAGACGCGCCATAGCCTGCAATGCGCTCCAGCTTCGGTCTTTATGACTTCCTTTGGTAAATGTTTGACTATAACTGGGCCTGCTTTTAAAGCCCAAAGCAGGAAGCATCTGCACTGCAAGAGGGCAAAACCAAACAAGTGGATCTGATAAGAGACATCCCATAATTTATTATGGCATTTGACGTTTTCTGTTAAAGAGCCCAATAGTCATTAAAGCCATTAGGAGTTGCAAAGTCAGTCCTGAAAGTTTTGGGCCCTTCTTAAGTGAGAATGGATGAATTTGTATACTTCTGGATGTCTGAAATACACACATATAAACTGATGGTGTAAGGCTAATGTACTGCAATAGTCCGGGGGTAACAGCACATAACACAAACAGCAGTGAATAACAAAGCTGAATGAAAAGCTTATGACGTCTTGCTGGTCACCAAGTAAATCCTCTGCAGTTGTTAATTCATGTTACATATTTATCTCGAGGAACACGGGGAGAGTGGTATTGTGGTGCAATGGGGCAACAAGACAAACATTCATATCCCTCCCTGAGCGCACTCGTATTCTCACATTCTTCACAGCCTAGATCTTGACCCAATACAAAGACTATACAACAAAGAAAACTGCCATGCACCAACAGATTAATTAAAAGTGTAGATCGCGTTACATTATATGGATTCTGCCCTTACATTTAGGTAGGTGAGACTCTGTTCTGCTCGATTTATCCCATCTTTCACCTTTTGTTGACTTCCAGACGAGCAAAATGGAGGAATTTATTTTGTAATTAACCGATGACCCAGCTGAGTTTGTTTAACACAAACATAGCCAGCTAATAACTTGACACAACCTTTTCACACATGTCAGAACTAATTTTCCTTCAAGCTTTGTGCCATTATGTTTGATGAGTCTCATCAAAGGCAAACAGCAGACGTTTGGGTCCTCAGTGTCCACTGGCGTGCTCGTGTTTGGACCTTTTGTTTTGACAGTGGAAAGAGAGGTTTGCGCTCAGGTCAGTTTAGTGGCAGAGGTCCAGCAACACGTGACAGAACTGTGCCAGTGTTTATAACAGACTGACTGGAGGAGACGGCCTGGTGCTGGAGGCCATGCTGTGTGTGTGTGTGTGTGTGTGTGTGTACACACATGCTGTAGAAAGGCTCTTTGTGCTAGTGGGACCTGGTCTGGAAGCCATTTCCATGTGCAACTGCTTGGACCTTAACTGCAGCCCACCTCTCCCCATGTGGAACATGTTTATTGTTCTTCGTGTCAGGCAGACGCCGAGCCCCCCTCTGCTCCAGCTCAAACCTCCCCACCCCACCACCAGCATCTCCCCACAATCTTGACTGTTATTCCAACTCGGTTTGAGCAATTTTCCTATCACTGCGTTTACGCAAACTTAACCCCCAGCTAATATTCAGTCAGTGCTAGCAAGAAGAGAAAAAAACACTCTGAGAAACAAAACAAACAAAGGGGAAAAAAAGAAGAAAAAAAAATAGTGCCTCAAGGGACAAACTGCCTCTGCTTGGTGAAGATGAAAGGACTGGATCTCATCTTTCCCCCTGTACCATCCTGATTCCTCTCCTGTGTTTAGTTCTAACCAGACAGCTAGATTTTGGGAGGTCCGCGGTAATTAGCACAGTGGCTTATGCAATAGCGTATTAAGCAGAAACATGCACTGAAATCTGCAGGGTGTCCTCGTTTGCCCACAGTCACAGTGTGGCGGCAGCGGTGGGATAAAAGAATGCCATCCTCGACGGGCAGCTGCATTTCACCGCTTAATTACGTTTTTGTGTTTCAGCCACAACCTTTCCGTCACTTAATCGGGTTGTGGTGAAAAGAACAATCAAAAAAAAAAAAAAAAAAAAGTGTGAACAGCCAGACAAGTCCAGGCAAACATAAGAACAATCAACAAGCAATATAAATTGTTATCTATGAAACATGAGAAGCTACACAACACTGATCTGTTTTCAGTGATTATAGCAGGGGCTGGTCACGAAGAAACCTGAAACCCGTGGAAGGAAATAGCTTCAAAAAAGTGTGGAAAAGTTTGTGCTAAAGTTAAATGAAAGTAGTTAGGATAATGCCTCTTATATTATACACATTAGCATCTCCTTCAGATATGCAATTACTCTCAGTACAAGTTTGTGTTTGGTCCCTGCCTAGTGGCCACATCAACAGTACTAAGAACTGAGATTTCGACTTTTAAGATGCACGCTGCTGTGTACCTGCACTCACTTGCTGAGAAGGCAGGCTGCATTTTCGTCTTGTTTCCCACAGCCCTGCGAACAAGGGAGGAATAATTACACTCCCTCTGACTGGGGAAACTATTTATCGTTGCCTAAATCCCACACACAACAGCCACAACAGCAGCAGGCAAGCAGGGAAAAAACAGAGCACACCTGCGAAAAAACCCACGAAAGGCCTGTGGGTGGCTTGGTGAGGGGGGCTATTTGAGAATGCTTCAACACACATGTAAACACATATACACACATATACACACATGTAAACACATGTACACACACAAAACTACCTTCAGAACAGAGAACTGTAGGCTGTAAGTCCCCCCCCGCCTCCCCCAGACACAGACACTCACACGCGCACATGCGCGCGCGCACGCACGCACGCACGCACGCACACACACACACACACACACACACACACACACTCCAGTCTAAAAGCTCTCGGGTCAAATGCAATAGGTTTGAGGCTAAAGCACCATTTAGGCACTGTTCACATTACGAGGGATAAAAGTAGCAACACTCATTATCTAGTGTAGGCAGTGTTACAGACTTCAAAAATAGTGTTAAGGGTTAAGAGGTCTGTTCAGACAAATTATAGAATACGAAAAAAATGAATTGTCTACGTAGAAAATGATCAGATGGGAAAAAAGAAAAAAAAATCAGAATTGAGCAATAAGGCGACATCTATAATACAGGCCTCTGGGCTGTCGGCCCACTTCTCCCTGCTCTTCTGGCTTCATCAACAGCCTTCGCACCTGAGATTAACCAAGAGAGAAAGGAAGAGGTGGGTCAAACACGGCGCTGCTGCACTGCCCAATGGCCCGCTGATCAAAGCCGACGGCTATTGGCAGAGCTGTGATAAATTATGGTCCCGTTCCTTCAGCACCGAGCTGCTGCTGGCCGACTTCCTCCGGCCTCCTGTGAACCCAAATGAGTAGACACTTATTAACACCAGCAGCAACTATCAAACAGTGTTTAACAGGTGTGAGCCTGGCTGTGTAAATGGTCCATGTGCTCACCAGCCTCTCTCCAGCAGTTTCTGCAGGGTCCCCTTTAACTGATTAGCACTGTGTGGGGCACGCCGCTTTATTGAGTGCTGCGCTATTAGCCGTCTATATTCACCTCGAGGAGCAACACATGTGCTGAACATACTGGTAAAAGTACAGGCTGCGAATCAAACTGGAATCATTTGCTGAACCAGGCTATTACGATTAAAAAAGTAACTTTGGAAAGTGATACAGCATTCTGCCTATTAGACAATACAGGCACGGCAGATCATATTGCAATTTTACTGCTATATACCGCAAATGAAATTATAAATCCTGCAATAAAGTTATAAAACTGACATTTATTGCAGTTTGAATATCACATCCTTCTGCGGAATACATTTTGTTAACAGTATCGTTCTGAAACCTCAAGAAAATAATGTTGCAATAACGATGAAGGAATTACATATTGTGCAGTCTTAACTAAGAGTTATATCCTACATGTTAAGAACTTCTGTACTGGTATTGCTGCCTGGTCCTGCAATAAAATACTAAAGGACCTTGATTATGTGATAACAGAACTTACAGCTGGCTCAATGGGCATAATCTAATCAAAAGTTATCAAAAACACATCATAACACCTTTCCAGCACCAGCTAGTGCTTTTGGGAGGCATACAAATATCTCCAGAGACTTCAAGAATTCAAATATTTTTAGTTCCCTTGCCTTGCAATCAGTAATATTTGTTTTGACTTGTGACAAAGCTGTGCATTTTGACTAGGTGAATTCCCTTTGGCTTTTGAGTGGCAGAAGCACTTTGGATTAATCACAGGTTTTCACAGAGTTTGTTTCCATTTATTTTGCCGAAACATACTCGGCGTTCCGAAAACATTAGTGCACATGATAGGGAGAGAATCAGCAGAGGGGTTCAACAGGACATTAACCTAACTTATGCCTGCCATATGCAATCACTTACTTTCATGTTTTACAAAGTGGAGGATTTCATGGCAGTTACCAGATTAAGTTGATTATAGAGATTATATGTGGAAAAAAACACCCTCTCTGCATATGTTGTCCTCTAGGGGGCTTCTGAGATCTATAATACGCAGCGAGGTAGTCAGAGCGCTCCATTACGATGATGAGATTACACACTGTTTGTGTCATCATGGGGTGGGTAAACACCTGTCTCAGAAAACACACCATCAAAAGCAAACAAGAGCAGCCCCACAAGTGCTTCTGCATGCTTTCAGAGGCATGGAGGCTCATGAATTCACATGCGCACACACACATACTCACTGGCTCACACACACACACACACACACACACACACACACACACACACACACACACACACACACACACACACAC